>QFFB01002901.1:0-10377 GCA_003316465.1 Ramaria cf. rubripermanens | reverse complement strand
AACCTCAACACTTCTTACTGAAGTCCAGGAAAGGTCAAGCCACCATAGCTTGACAAAGTTCCGGAGAGGTTGTGCCTTCAGGCCCCGGAGTGCTTCACTAGCCGTGTGTAATCACCACTGCACAGACTTTGTCAGAGTTGCTATGAGGTGAGCACTTCTCACTATGAAAAGCTGCACTTTTCTGGCCTTCTCACGTCTTCTCACATATTTTCGTGGTCTGAAGATAGGGGAGCCTAAACGCAGTGATTTCCCCAATATTGTCGTCACACCCTCTCCACGTCGACTCCGAGGTCCGGATGCAGGCAGTGGATACAACGAACGTGACCGTGGAGCACGTTGAATAGGGAGAGAAATATGCGCGATATTCTCACATGGAATACTTTTCATCAACATTTTGCACAGCGTTACAACATTCCTACTGGCACACCTCCCGCCGTGTCAAGTGCCTGACAGATGAGCGCCAATAAGCCATGTGGGCCATGAACCAAAAAAAAACCCACCCTGGTTACCCGTGCAACTTCCAGACCAGGTCACAAACTCAAGCTCTGGGGGCCAATTCTCGTACATTCTGGTGGCAAAGTAGGCTGTACAGCGCTAGCAGCCCCGGATGCAAATCAAGCACTCACTTCCCCGGTTAACAGCAGTTTCTGTTCAATCAGAAAGTCGTCTCAAAAAATGCTGCATGGATTAGAATCAGTGTATGCATTAATTCAATAGCACTTATGACATATTTTTGATGCATACTGATCTGGCAGCTTTAATTTCGGAGTTTCCTCGAGATTGTTCCCGCCGCTGTACGACGTGACTATTACTTTTTTAGGTTGTTGAATGGATGACTTCGTTATATGTCGAACTCTCCACGGATTTCTAACGCCACTCATGGGTGGGCTTTTGTATATAAAACTGTCCACCGGTTTGCCACGCCACTTATGGTGCGGGAATCTGATGTCAAATTCAAGTATAAGTTCTCTTTGTTGCTGTGAGCTCAACAGTGATGTCGTTTTCGACTGAATGCTCTCATATATACCCTTTCCCGGGGTGCGACCATGAGGTCCTTTCTATTGTCGACCAAATACTCCCCCACCCCCTCCCCCCTTGCGCTAATTAAATTGACAGAAATCAACATGGCTGCGCACACAAACTTCCGTGTATTTTTGACTAAATACTTTCCCCTTGCGTGGGTTGCGAAGTAACAGATTTTAGCATCAGCTCACGTACTGCATCCTCCGATTATGGTGTCATGCATTAATTAATACCTGCACCGCCATTGCCAGGAATTTGTATAAATATTGCATATTTCTGCCAGTTCGCCGGCATCCCTCCTCATCCTCCTTGAAAGAGTCTCATCTATAACACGCAAAACAACATGACTGCTGTAATCCAACCAGGCACCTATGTCCTTGAGAATGTCGCATCCGATGGGATAGCCCCGAGGCGCGTCCTTGATCTGAAAGGCTCGTCTCCCGCGCCCCAAACCGAGCTCATCGCTTGGGCTAATGCCACAACGGACAATCAAATGGCAAGTATATCAACAGCCTCGCTTATATAGTTGTCATGCGAGACTCACTCCTGGCTTTGAATCTGCAGTGGCAAGTTACGAGATTCAATGATGGCTATAACTTCCAAGCTGTGGCTCCCAGCAGCAACGCCTTCGTTCGCTCGATCGCTCCTGTGAGCTGGCTTGCCATTAAGTCTTCTTGGTCTCATTATTCTTTCCTTTTTTTTTCTTCGCACAGGGTGAAACAGTTACTGGCACGCCTTTGCAAAGGAGTGCATTCAAACTTCGCGACGCTGGTGGCCAGAACAAATACCAGTGAGTCCTGATCAACTTTAACAAGCTGGCCGTATACTCACAGCTACAATTATGCAGGATAATTCTGGAAGAGAGCGGTAATACATATGCCTGGCAGGCTCCGCAGAACGCAGCGGACCCAGTAAGTGTTCTACCCTGACCGTATTGGATACTGATCGATATGCGTCTTGTCTCTCAGATCGTTCTCAGGGCGCTCGTTGCCTCTAACCCTCACCAGGTCTGGCGCTTCGTCAATGTCAACTAATGAAGACACCAACGAATATAGGGCTTACCGTCGTCGGCCGTCGGCGTGGATAAGCCAGCACAGTACTTTTGTGATAAGTTTTCTTGACCACGCCTTGCTTGTTTGTAAGTTAGTGATGGGGTAGGAATGTCAAGCAAGGCTGAAATACATCTGATTTTACCGTCTTAACCCTTGTCGTGCATTCTGACTTCTCAGATGGAACGGCTTGTAACTTCTGCACTTGAAGGTAAGCTCCGTAATGTCTTAGGAGGAGAGTCCGCGAGGTTTGTAGATAGCTGTGGAGAGGGTACATCCGCGGTTCCTGCCGTCTATGCCGGCACTTGTGTCATTTCCTAAGTAGACGGAAGGCTGGCTTTTATATTTGCGGGGTGGCTGTATTCAATAGTAATTGCGGCATGTGGGCCCTTCGGAGAACCAGCTGGGGCGTGGAAGCCGCAAGTAATGGTGACCCGATATTGTGGTAATTGGGAGTAGAACGCCTGGCGCGGTGCGAGGCGTTGGTGGGGACGCGGAGGTAGTGTGGACCCCTAGCTCGTTCCTGCAATGTAATGTGTCATCAGCGACGCGCACAATGTCCTCACCGCTGCCATCCTCCAATGCGACATACCTTTTCACACTCCCTGTGCCAGCACCCTCCATACCTGATTGAAGCTTGTCACTAACTTCCATAGGCCGTTGCACGACCCCCACGCAGAGTAAGATCACACTGTAGGAAGAATACGCACTTATATTCATGTCGTACGTCGTGCACTTGCACTGGTCATCAGCGCCCCGCCGCAATTGTATTCAGTGCTGTATGGGGTATTGCTCTCAGAGGTTATTATTCCCCCTTTTTTCAAGTTCGGCGTGCACGGCGTGAAACCCTTGACCTTGTAACATGTTAGCGTTCCTCGACTACATCTCCTGGCCAATTTTCCGGAGCAAGGGCGTTACAGTAATCAGCGCGAGTTACTGACGTCCACCCGTCGTATATTTGAGAGCCCCGACTCAGAGAGTTGGTGAAATAATCGTTGAAAGATGGTATAGTGAAGTCGTCCAAGTCAGCATCAAGACACTGAAGCTGATAACGGTATATGTTGTCAGCCGCCTTGATTGTGTCAGATATAGATGACCCGGGGATCGTAGTTGTGCGCAGAGGGGATTGGGCAGTTTTATGTTTTGGGAATGGACGTATTTTCCTGAACATTGAGCGAAGGATCGTTCTTTCAAGTGCTGCAGCTCAGGACGAGTATTGATCAAGATATTGGTGATATGAATGTTGACTCAGAAGATATAATTTTCAACCTCGATCCTTGAAGGTTGTACATCAGCCCTCAACCGATTCCGATATATGTTTATAAAGGATGAGTAAGACATTTTTTATGGCTCACATTTCTCAAGTGTAGATAACATCAGCCATCCTACTCTGGACCTTTGGCAGGTTGAGGAAGCACTGTTCAACGAAAATTGAAGTTGAGCACTGAATATATTGTCCCAACAAATGCTATGCCGTCCTCTAGCTTAGACGTGATCGATCTCCATACATTCAGATGACCGCAGATGACACTGCTTTTTGAGCAGCATGGACCGATCGGTGACAAATGGCGGAACCTATCCAAGAGAGAACTTCCATGACATTTCAAGGCATCTTCTCCTACTGACAGAAACATGGAGAAAGGGAGGGCTAGTAGGAGCAGTACCCTGTTCGATCGGCGATTTGCCAGCTGCATTGCGATGACGTGTGCAATCTACAAACAGTGATACAACCAGTTTTGGTCTGTGCCATTCATCCTTGAACACACATCATCTAGTGTTTTTAATGTGTTCTCCTTGGCACCACGATCGGATCATGCTGCCAGACGTACCAGTGCTAGTGAAGTTGGTGCATGCTCTTCAACAGCTGGACTTACAATTTCTTGCACCGAGAAAGTCGTGAGATTGTGGGAATTGGCCTGTGCAATGTGCAATGTTGATTTTCGCTGCCTGAGTTAAACGGGTCATTTCATTGTCCAGCTCATAGAGTATGAAAGACAAGGCTTAAGTCTTCATCCGCAATTCCAGAACAGATTTAGCACAGTCAACACTTAGCCAGGAATCAAGTACATACTCCATATGTGCGTTACTGCCCCCAAAAAAAGTGGCTGACCGAAACCTTGAACTCCCAGTCTTGAAAATACTAGGGAGAAAAGCGCCTAAGCCGAGCATTCTCTAGGGTGAGTCAGAGCAAGGCGCATATGTTCTTTCGGCGATTTCCTCTTCTTCGGGAGAGCTTTACACAAGACTCACAATTGCAGAATTGACAAGCTAAGGCAGCATGCGGCGCGAAGGAGCCTGCATGGCACTGTTGACTACTGGCACTGTGTGAGTTGAATAAAGTTAGAATCCTGGAGGTGGCACATGCAGACCGCGTTGCTGGGAATCAGGTTAGAAGCGAAGATGGAGGTAAGGACTCGGACGAAAATAGTTTGAAGGATTTGTGCTGAATCCAGGGTTGACATACGCGTTTGGTAGATGTGAGGAAAGGGGTTGGTAGTTATACAGGTTATCACTATGTCGAATCTTAGTAGCCAGCTGTAGTGTGTTGTGGTTGCGAACAAGCTAAACTAGCGCAGACCGAGATCTCGGGCAACATCATCATCATTAGTAATAGATCTCATCATGGCCGGAGTAGTGCCAGGTAGCGCCGTTCAACGGCTTGTAACGAAACATAATGGCCTCTGCTGTGTTTCCCATCGCTGCTGGTACCCAGTCATACGACTGGGGAAAAGTGGGTCTTGAATCCAAGGCTGCTCAGTATGCCTCAAGCGGTATCCCTGGCTTCAAGCTCGAAGAATCCAAGCCGTATGCCGAGGTTCGCTGCAATAGTTTCAACGGGTACTAACTGTCTGACGTGAAATTCGCTTTCTCCAAGTTGTGGATGGGAACACACACGACGTTGCCATCTCATCTGATTGGCTCTAAAGAGTCTCTCGCTGACCATTTAGCAGCTCACACCGACCTGGTTGGGTCAAAGATTTCCGATCATTTCCCAGAGGTTAAAACGGGAAATCTGCCATTTTTGTTCAAGATTTTGGCGATCCAGAAAGCTCTCAGTATTCAGGCACATCCAGACAAGAAACTTGCTGAAAGATTGCATGCCGAGCGTCCGGACTTGTATAAAGGTACGCGTGAGAGGAATGATGGCAATGTGCGAATTTGGCTACTTATATGTCCGTTCCGTGCAGATGCAAATCACAAGCCAGAAATGGCTATCGCACTTACCCCATTCACCGCGTTATGCGGCTTTCGTCCCCTTCATGAGATCGGCGCTTACCTATCTCATGTACCAGAACTCGCTGCCCTTATCCCTCAGGCGATCCTCTCCTCCTTCCAATCTATATGCACCACCTCGGCCACTGATGTTTCGACAAAAGCTCCTCTTCGTGATCTCTTCGCTGCAGTCATGACAGCGCCTTTGGACCTTGTTGGAGCCCAGTTGCGGGTGCTTATCGGGCGCTACAAGGCGGGCGGACATGTACCTGAGGAAGAGGACGTGCGCGATCTGGTTATAGAGCTGGATCGCCAGTTTCCGGATGACATTGGTGTTTTTTGCGTGTACCTATTGAACGTAGTTAAATTGCAGCCGGGGGAGGCCATTTTCCTAGGAGCAGGCGAGCCGCATGCCTATGTAGCCGGAGGTAAGGCTTGCTATTTTTTCTCTTCTTTCTTTTTTTTTTTTTTTGTATGCTGGCGCTGACTATTGTCTAGACATTGTGGAGACGATGGCTACATCAGACAACGTGCTCCGCGCTGGCTTGACTCCAAAAACCCGCGATGTGGCCAATCTCGTCTCATCGCTCACATACCATGCAAGCGCGCCGTCAGCACATATTGTCACGCCTGCCCCCTTCTCTCGCGGGTCAGACTGCACGAAACTATACAACCCTCCCATCCCTGAGTTCGCAGTTCTCTTGACGCATGTTTCCAAAGGAGACAAGGAGACGCACGACAGCTTGGAAGGTCCAAGCCTTCTAATTGTGACTGAGGGGAGAGGCCAAGCGATATGGTCAGCCGGCGATCCACTGGCGGTCAAGGAAGGATCGGTGGTGTTTGTAGGGGCGAACACAAAGGTGACTTTCGAAGCCAGCGAGGAAATGACACTCTTCCGCGCGTTTGTAGAAGTCTAATACTTCTTGTTTGTGGTTTATACTGTCTGTGAATTGACATAGATGTCTGGTACACTACCATTCATCCCCTGAGGTGTCATCTGGAGTCTCAACTGGGGGCCAAAACGTCTCAATCTCGCCGTCTTCACCACGGGCGAGTGTTTTAATAGCATCCCAGAACAGGCTCTCAGCATCTTCTGCTGACTGGTCTGCGATCTCGGTCCAAGCCGAAGACAATCTCGGAACAGCGAGCGTCCGTGGACTTGTTGGAGAAGATACCTTCAAGTCCCCACGCCGAGTATAAAATAAGGAAAAGTCAACGCAGCTTGCTTGAAGGTCGAGGTCGGAACTCGACGTTACAGCATATAGGTATGGTGCGAGGAGTTCCTCAGAGGTGCCAGAAAGGGAGTCCGTTTGTGTCCATAGGTATAGAATATCTGAGAGGCCGTGATTCGAATCATGCTTCTCTGAAACGTAAAGACTCACATTTCCCCTTTGGACAAGAAAGCGTGCCATCTCCCATCTGTAGGATGCGCACGACATTGGGAGCCTTGCCCTCTGGTAAGGATCCTGGAGCAAACATAACAACCGCAGTATCGAGCTGAGACTGATCTGGGGCAGTATTTTCTACATCATCGATAGGAGCTTCGTGTGGGGGTGTTTCGGCTGACACTTGCGCAGATGAAGGGAAGGCTATTGGACGGTCAACGATCACGATTCCACAAACGTACATAGATTCTTCGGTATCAGTTTCAGGTAAGATCGATGCCGGCAAGTAGTCTTGAGATGCAATGACCAAGTCTGCGGTCAAGACATCAGGCACGTCTTGCAGACGAATTGAGGCGCGACCAGCCTCCGATGGAGATGCCTCAGACGGGAAATGCAGCGAAAGAACCTTGCGGCCGAGAATATATATGCCACCGTTGACAGCGCATGTTCTAGAGACCAGGTAGGTGCCAGATCAAATAATGCCACAGAGCGCGCACCGACAGAATCCTTGAGCAAGCTCCCCAAGACCACCGTAATGCCCTAGCAAGAATGGCGAACTTCCGTATCGCCCTGCCGAACGGAGGAACCCTCGTAAACGTTTGAGAGCAGACAGGGTAGGATCTTCCACAGACGTTCCTTAAATGAAGCTGCTTAATGGCAAATCACTCACCTGACGAGGAGGAGCAGTACGCTAACGCATAGAGGATCGCTTCACGGGCTTCTATACCCAACGAAAACTTATCTCTCATAAAATCCCCAAACGGCCTATCCTGCTGCCCCTCAATTTCAACTCTTTCCTCAAAATCCCCCGCCGCGAACTGAAGAAATCGCATAAGCTTTCTCTTGTCGACAAGGGAAACGTTGCGGGCTTTAAACACGTCCTCCTTGTTGGCTGGGACACGATCCAGTGTGCCGCGACGAGATGTGAATACAGCGTCAAGCAGCCTGAATTGGCCGTAACGTGACACACCCGAAAGAATAAGAGCGTTTATGAGGGGTCCAGAAGAAGGGATGAGAGCTGGAGCAAGAGAGAGTGCGTATGAACGCGAGGAGGGTAAAGGGTTCTCTGACGAAGAAGTGAAATTGGAGTAGCGGGAGGATGGAATGTGTGACCATTGTAGGAGTTCATCATGAGCGAGACTGGCTTCATCTGCGCCGTAATAAGAGTTTTGATCAACATGTACCACTTTGAAGCCAGCCTTTGCCAGGGCACTAGGGAGGGTTAACTCGAAACAGCAGCCACCACGGCGCTTTGGACTCACGCGGCGGTTATGGACTGCGTCAATCCCGTCCCCAACACGAGCACATCGAAATGCGTATCCATACTGAGCCAAGACTCGCTGTCGTAACGATTAGGAACTAGTTGGCCTAATTCGAGCTCAGCTACTAATACCCGCCAAAACGCTGTGCTTTGCACAGTTGGTCTCAGAAGCCATCTATAACGTCTGTATGGCTCTCAGCTGTTAAAGATGTCGAATCAGACTAGACACAACTCAGGCTCCCTGCCCCACACCTCGAATTTGAATGACATTTCTACTAGTCTCGGGGCGCAACCAGCTGCCAGCATGAGCCTCAGTCCTAAGAGTTCATCTCCAGATGCGAATGTCATTCTACAGTAACTCAATGCAAAGTTTCAAACGTTTACCCATAAGCGTGATGTCATGGCACCCCCCAGCTCCAAATTTTGAAATTTGCGCTTAGTCGAGAAATTTCTTGACGTTCCAAGTGACCTGATCAGCTGAGTCCTGGGTCTTGACTGATGCGAGCTCTGCCCATGCATCCGAGACTACTGGTACCGAGTGGCACGTCCCGTGACAGCCAATGGCTCGCCATATACTAGTATGTCAAAGTCGAATTTCGCCAACTTCAGGTGATCATGCCTAGCCCTCAGCATCGTTCCGTCGGACCGCCTCAGGTTGTCTCAAAGGCCTGGGCTCAGGCTCAGATGCCCCGTCGAAGGCGGTCGAGGGCTTGGAAAACAGGCCTCACAAAGCTGGGGCAGGAATTAGTGAAAATTTTACCACTTCTACAAATGGCTCTGTGCTCACGGTCTCAAAGCCCCGCTAGGCAATGGGCAGCCGCTGCGCTGGGCTGCCCATAAAACTTATATTCAAAGTGTCTACTGGTCTCTGATGATCTTGACTGTGTCGACGATCCACATGAAGCATATCATGATGGATCACCAGTGAAGACGGGTCAGAAGTGTCATTTGTCACTCCTAGAACGTACGTTGCCGAGTCATGTCACGCGATGAGCCAGTACTGACAGGCCAAAGCCCTGGCTGGTGGGGGGCACTCCGAAGCTCGGGGCAGGCCTCCAGCATCGCAACCTTATGACTGCCATAATTTTTTGGAAAATGGTCGGAAGAGTGCTAGGGCATCGTCTATATATGACCTCAATTCAATAAATAGTCGGCCCGTTCTGTCTAGTACCACCTTGGGCCTCACCATGCAACTTCACTTTGCTACACTTGCTATGGCAGCCTTGTACTTCATAAACGGAGTCCAAGGTGAAAGATGCTCACTGAGACCATTGGGTCGCGGTAAGGACGACACGACACAAATCCTCGCTGCCATTGCCAGATGTGGTCACAATGGCCACACGACTTTTGCTCCTGGTGACTACAATATTACTCGGTGCATAAGCTCAGTAAAAACCTAGTGAAATTCAAACATTTTTAATTTATTCCTGTAGGAAAATGACCTGGGACCTCCATTCTGCGACCGTCGATCTCCGTGGGACTTTGAATGTGAGTCCATTGTGTCAAATGTCGATACCAGTGTGATGCTCAGCGACAGTGACCCAGTTCATACCAGATATTGATTTTTGGTTACAAAGCGAGAACACATACCGAGTCATATTCATTCAGGTAGGAGGTCATACCCTTACTTGAGCTCAGATACCGTATACTCTAACGCCTATTATTATGGTAGAGCCAAGCTTCCTGGTTTGTCCTAACCGGAAAAGACTTCGTTGTAGATGGTCATGGTACAGGAGGTATTCAAGGTAATGGTCAGGTAGGCGTGATTGAGACGTCTTCAAGAAGCCAGATTTATACGTAGCTCAATTCTTTTAGCCTTGGTGGAACTTTTTCACCAATCACACCAGAGCGGATGGTGATGGTCGTCCCGTTTCGTTGACGCTCTCGAATGTCACTCGAGGTGCTGTGAACAATTTCAAGATTGATTCGCCTCCGTTCTGGTGCAATGCTGTGGCAAACAGTCAAGACGTGGTTTATAAAGGCATGACATGTAACGCTACAAATACGAATCCAGGTAGCAGTTTCCCCCCGAAAAGCTATACTTTCTGACAGCATTTTCCTGAAATCAGCCTTTGCTGCGCAGAAGTACGTATGAGCTGTACCAACTTGCTGCTTTCTTGTTGACTAATGAGCACCGCTACAGTATTGTCCCAAACACTGACGGTCAGTTAGTCCAGACGAGTAATCTGATATTAAAAAAGTGTCATCCCTAGGTATCGACACATATCGATCAGACAACGTAGCTATGATCGATTGGGATGTACGTGCCTCTTTTAAATGTGTCATCTCAAACCCGACCTGGGATTCGTGACTTAGATCACTTGCGGAGACGACTGCCTCGCAATCAAAGGGGTATGCATGTACTTCCAGAGCATGACGTCTAGCATTGACCATGAAGCCTCTAGAATTCTACGAACATTTTGGCAAAGAATATTTTATGCCGAGG
>QFFB01002899.1:0-12710 GCA_003316465.1 Ramaria cf. rubripermanens | reverse complement strand
GTTCTTCATCTTCTTCTGAGCCAACCATTTGTTGGATTGGGGTCCATAGCCGATGAATTTTTTCAACAATTCTTCAGTGTGCCTTCCATTTCTCACAGCTCTCCAGCAAGATTTTATTGTTTTTTTTCTACTTCATACTCAGGAACCTCTGGAAAAATCTGCACTGTTGAGATGCTTTTGAGGGTGAACTCCAAATTCTGCAGGTAAGCCATGGTACCTTTCGATATCTGCAATATTCAGCACAGGATGTATACCATATGATGCAGGCATCCTTAACCAGTAAGTGCTAAGGATTTTCTCTAGACTTTGAAAGGAATCACAATGCCTCTGGAGTTTTCTTTCAAGTTCACACTCATACTTCAACCATGTTAAGGTGTGTGGATTTATTACAAATAGGCTCAATCATGTGTTGTTTCAAGCACATTGCACATGTCACCCATAGTTACACCTCATACTACCTATGTCGTCTCCTAAGTATATGTTCCTTACATTGCATCATGCGGCATTGCTGGAGTGGCTTTGGCTTTGGTGTGCTTGGCCTTGTCGTGAGTGAAGCATAGCCCTGTTTCCAGTTGGACTTGTTACTTATTACTTTTCCTAAGTACAGAGCACTGTAGAAAGAATAAGCACTAATTTCCAGTTCCACTTGCGCTACAGCTAAATTTCAGTACAGACTTGTACTGGTATTTAGACCGCAATAAAATAATTTTACGGAGTACGAAAAATCAGTACCATACAAGTACTGATAACTAGGTAAGGAAAAAAAAATGTATCAAATTACTAACTGGAAATTCCAATTGGCCACTACTTTGAATGCCACCAACAATGCAACCAACTGCATAAACAACTAACTCCCTCACATGGGGGTGAGTGCAAGTGTGAGTGCAAGTGCAAGCATGGGGATGCCAATGCGAGTGCAAGTGTGGCAATGTGGGTGTGAATGGGTCCAGAGTTCTGGTCTTAGAAGTCCATGTAATTAAAGTTCTGTATAAGCTACTGATGACAAATGAAATATATATGTAGACTTACCTAGTCATGCTTGATCTTGGGTTCCACGAACACGGTCCTCGTGAAATTGCCGCTCCTGTTGATAACACCCCATTCATTGCCTCATTTCACATGCCCAACCACACACTCCACTGTACGTAGGTTGATCACTACCAGGATGGTTGACTCTATGTAGGTTGTTACCTCATGAGTTACATCCCTCACACCTGTTGAGCACAGTTGCATGATGACTAGCAGGTGCCGTTTTGGAGCAGGTACATCAAGAGTACATGAGGGCGGGAGGATAACTTCAATAATGCTTTGTAGTTGGCCATAAAAGACTTGTTGCACCAATGAGTCTTCATCATGGCGAGCACGATTATTTGGCACCATTAGTGCATACTGTATATTGAAAACCAGATTAATGATTGAATATTCAGAATGTAAATAAAAATGCACTCACACAAATGAGGAGTCTCATGTGCCCTGTGCTTGGGTGATACTTACTGCACACAAGGCTCTAATTTTGTCCCCTCCATTTGCTATTCATACCTTGCCCCAACATGTCATATTTTGCGGGAGTTTTGTGTTGATGTAACGGGCATCACACCCATAAATTTGCACAAAGTAGAGGCAAATGTGTCACCTTAGGTCTCATTCGGGTTGATATCCATGTTTGTGTGGTGAATGGAGGATAGAATTTGGATCAATATACATCATAGTGAATACTAAGTACCAAGATGATAGCAATTGACTTACATTCAGGGTACATTGTCTCAGTTGCGGTGAGCGCAACTTCTACTGTTTCCACGCTTAGATGTTCCCAGACCTGTGCATAGCAGGCCTTCAGCTGGGACAATTGTGCCGAGTGTTTGATGTACATAGTAAGCGTTGCATATGGATGGAGTCGTGAATTGATGCATGATGATAACTTCCCACAGAAATGTTCCATTGGGAACGCCCACAGAGTCCATGCAGGGCCGCAACACTGTATGTAATCTGCGATGTGGAGCATCGTATGAATGTTGAATGTACAACCTGGTGAATTGATTTCTTGGTATTTGTAATACCAGCTGCCAGTGTGTTAGATAGTATTAGACGGCTACAATAGACAACTTACCGTTCATATTGCTATACCCAGGTTACAATCATTTCCTGCAATTCATCAACTTCTTCCTTGGCTATTGTGAATAGTAAGCATTTCTTGATTATTTTCACCAAGTCACAGAAATGGCGATAGTACTTAGCGTTTTGGAAGCGATCACATAGGAGAACCAGTCCCAGTTATTGAAACCAAAAAGAGGTGTATTCAGCTTTGTACTTTGAATTTGTGATATCTGGTAGTGTGCTAATGAATTCCAATGGTATGGTCTTGTACGCTTCTGCAGTCTCACAACCTATAAGTTGCCAAATGGGAGTGGCAATACGGTACCCTGCATCTGCCACATCAACATGTTTTAACTTACCAAATCCGGCCCAGTGTTGAAGTAGATGTGTGCACACGTTCTCAACGAAGAGGTGCATAATGTCATAGGGGAAGGAGTTGGCAAAATGGAAGGAGGGAATGTCAAGGATGTCTGATAACTGATTGATCCCGTAATGCATTCCTAATGCATCTTGATGTCTGCCTGTGGTACCTTTGTTGATCTCAACTAAATGACAATCTAGATTATTGCATGTGCATGCCAGAAGAGCATAAGGGTTCCATCCATCATCATGTGGTTCTCCTGGATGCCAGGGACCCTTTAAAACTGGATAGTAAGTGGTATGCTGGTTACCTGCATGGTTTAACTTTTCCCCTCGGATAAGGCAAAAATGGCATGGACAAAAGGCCTTGTGTCCCCTGAGGAACAGCAATTTGGACATTGCTGGTAAATCACTGGACACCATGATTAGGTATGCATGTAGTTAGAAGCTCAATTCGGACTTGGAATTGTATGTCCTGATGCCACATGCAAGCTTGGCAAGTTCTTCATTCAAGGGAATGAAGAATGAGTCTAGATCCTTGGGGTTGTGGGGTCCAGGGATAACACTGAGGAGGATAAGGTTTTCAATGTGCATGTGGATCTCAGGTGGGAGATTGAAGTTGACCAGTACAATAGGCCAGGCTAAGTTGCTTTTGGATTTGCCCATAGCAGGCCGGGTGGCAAATACCTATAAGAATACATGATTAAATGGAGTATTTACACAGAGACCCTTGAGGCCTTACCTGGAATCCATCTGTTGAAGCCCCCAGAGCGATGTCACATCAGTCCAAAAAGTACTTGTGCCTTAGCTTGGTGCCATCAACTATGGCTAACCTCTCGAGAAAATCCCGGTAAACAGTGCCATCAAAAATGTCACTGATTTCACCTGGCACAGCTTCATGTTGGCTCCAATATTGTAGCCGCTTGATCATCTGCAGGGACTTGTACCAGGCTTGCATGCGCGGGATAAGGGGTAAGTATGACCACCTGGCGATGGGTTTGCCACTGGAGTGGTATATCGGGGCATTACAGTATGGGCAGTGTGTGAGGGCAGCATGTCATTTGATGTACAAACAACAAGAACCATTGCACATGTCATAAAGCTGTGGTTTCACCCCCAAGAGGATATCCATTCAGTGGTAAACTAGATACTTACTGTCTAATTTTAACTTGTGCCTGAAAAATTGATGCAGGTTGTTGTATATCAACCTCGAGAGCCCACTCCCTTCAAGTTGCAGAGCGAATGCACTGATGTTCTTGAGGTCATCATTGGTAAGCTCACTGTCCCCTATGTAATAGTTGAGTTCAGGTAGAAGTAATATACATAGGGGTACTGATACTCATGAAGATTGTGCAACTGCCGCTGCCACTCATCACCAAATTGCTCCTGGAGTACCTGGACAAGATTCTCTTCGGTGATCTCATCAGGTTCAAGCTCCTGCTCATCCTCTTCAGTTTCAGAGGCTTCCCAGCTAATCTCTTTGTCATGTAAGTCCACTGATCTATTGCTATTGCCATCAGGCCTCATATCCATTGATTCCACATTGAGATTATGCCAGCCATGATCTTTTTCCCTGGTTTGTGGTCGTTGAGCACTAGATCTGAGGGTTGGTCACACTCGTGAATATTGTCAGCTAGATAGTCGGATCTCAGATCACTACCCTCACCTGACAAGTCACCCGCAAGATCCAGCCCATTCTTCAAGAGTTTGCAGTGACAATAGTGCTGATGACACGAGAGTTTCTTAGTACACAAGGGAATACACTTGCAGGATTTCTTGTCCACCATGGTATGGATGATGGATGACACGTCACCTTTTTCTAAGTCATTTATTACTCCACTATACTAGATTTGGTGCTCATTACTTCCTACCACCACTACCGCCACCAGTAGTAGTTCAACCACCAACCTTCCCTTACCTCATTTAAAACAAGTTTTCATACAATGGAGGATATACTTGATGACCCTGCAAGAGTACAAGGTAAGTACAGCCGTGTCCTTCTAATCTCACCGGCCTCTTATATACCCTCCTTATCACCTCACTATCATTATCCACAAAAAATAGCACTCTTTGAAGCAATGGCCTCAAGAGGTATGAATGCCCAGGCCATATGGAAATCCGTTTCTTAATGTAAGTTGTCATATCTTATTAATATTAAATGCATATATGCACAATTCCATTTTATGAAATAGCTACGGGAACATCTTGTTGCATCACCAAGTAAGATATTTCTCAGTCATTCACTGCAACTAAGCGCAAACAGAACACCAAGACTAAACCTGTTGAGGACAACCTTTTTTTGTCATTGTCCGATGATGACATGTCAGACACTATCGATACAACATGCATCAAATCCTCTCATACCCCTGGAGATTCTGAAAGCCACAGTATTAACAGCAATGATCCTGTGGACAGCAATGACCCAGTGGACAATGATGATCCAGGGGATGATGACAATCTGGTGGACAGTGATGAACAGTGGACAGCAAGGATCTGGTGGATGGCAATGATCTGGTGGATGGCAACAATCCTGTGGATGACAGAAATGGCAACTACACTGGTAATGGTAGTGATAATGGATTGGAAGATGGGGATGAGGAGGACAATGGTGACACTAACAGCCACACTAATGAAGTGGACCATGATGATATGGCAAGTTCGCATCACAGCACCGATGAGGAAGAAACAGCCAAGCACAGGAAAAAAGAACATGAGTATGTGGATTACACCCTCACCGACATCCTCCTTGTTGGTGACCTTGGTGAGGAAGGTGTGAAGGTGCCTAAGCCTCAAGGCAATGGTGGATGTGATTTCAATATATGTGAGCACCTCAGCCTCAATACTGGCGAAGCAGATGACAAACAAATGTACAATGTCATTCTAGTAAGCTATGATTTGTTTAAACCTACACTTCATTAATCCATCCAGGCCTTGGTCCATGACTGGTCAAATCAACTTCTGAACATGTGTGCGCCCATGCGAGAATAAGATGACCACAAGGTCACACTTGTGCATGCCAAAGTAGGTTCCCTTCATCTTGTATGAGGCCTTTCTTACTTATTCCATAAATCTACAGGTAATGCAAGAATGCCCAGAATTGATCCATTTTGAAAACTCATGGCCCATCAAAGCATTTATTCAGCAATATCTTAAAATATCTTAGAGCTCAAATGTGCATCTGCCAGATGCCAAGCCGAACAATTGGCCCATCAGCCCAGTGAAGTCAATAATCCTCAAACCACCAAGTCTACACACAAGAGTATCAGAAAGCTGATGAGCAAATCAATCAATACGCATGCAGGTTCATCCACAAGCAAGTCGGTCTCCACAAACAAAACCACACACTCAACAAGAGTGCTTCAATGAGTGCCGGGAAGTCCTCAGAGTCGGCTGCCCCAAAGTCCAGGGTAAGTTGTTTTTTGTATATCTAGCTTTACACCTTATATTACTATACAGAAAAAGACAGCCATTCCAATGATGGCTGTCAAGAAGACTGTGAAGCCTTGTGCAAACTTCGGTTCAGTGGCTGACTCATCAGCTCATGCTAGCAATGTGGCCTCAAAGAAAAGGAAACAGCCCAATGAAGATGTGTTAATTCTAGTAAGTGTTTGTCTCAAGCTGTGCTCACAATTGTGTATCTTACTTCTCTGTTTCACAGGACAAACACTATAAGACCCTGGAGAACATGCCACCTGTGAGTATGTTCATTGCAGTCTGCCCCCAATCTGCCTACCTGCTGACCTCTGTCTTCTAGCCCACTCATGGCAAACTGGTAATTGTTCCATTGATTACAGACATCACTGTTAACTTTTCCTACTTACAGGCTGCCATGAAGGCCAGTGCAACAAACAAATCAGCGCCCAAGAAATCAGCACCCAAGAAAGTGGCAACTAAGGTAGATAACCGCTATGTTCATATACTATACTAATACAATGATACTTGCAGGTGATTAATGCAACTGCTACTGAACCCAAGCCCAGGAAATCAAAGTGCAAGGTAGTTACCTGATTGCCAATTGAGACGGCACCTGATATTTGATACAGATCCATGCCCCTGCCAGACCTGACACCAACTTTGAATAGTAACTGTAATGTAATTTTCTGTGCGTTCAAAGGTTTCCCTAATGCTAAATCCTCACATTAGCTAATTCCCACATTCCGGCTTGCTCTTAATACTGCTCTCAATGCTCTTCATGGCTTTGCACTAGATATCATCACATAATCACTGCTATACTGACTCTTTCTCGCCATTACACTACAGGCAATTTCACACTTAGACCAGAAATTGCATTAGCACCGGGCCGCACTCACCTGCTCCTTGCACATACAGTACCAACAAAAGAATCTCGACTTGCATTCAATTCGCCTCTCACATTCATTTCCTGCATCTTTGGCACTGCCATTCCCATTCTGTACCTGGTCTCTATGTATGTTGCATCTTCCTCTCTTGTCCATTATGAGCGGAGGAGTCGGATCCCAAATTGACTCATTCTGATACGCTGAACCTGAGGCTTCTGTACTGAAATGTATGCCTGTATATACCTAATAATAAGTTCTAATTGCACTGTTAATTAGTCCTAAACCAGCTATAATTCAGTACTAAGTGGGACATTTTGACTACTAGAAATCAGTTCATGGACAAATGGGCCAAGAACACTTCAGGAACTAGAAATCAGTTCTATGGAGCTGGTTTTTAGCTGGTTTTGGACTGATAATCAGGTTCTATTTGTACTGTTATCTAGCGCCTATTCTTGCTGCAGTGAGAGGGCACGTATCCTTATAACTGAGATCAAGGTGAAGACACGTTAGTGCACATCGA
Source organism: Ramaria cf. rubripermanens (assembly GCA_003316465.1). Lineage (NCBI taxonomy): Eukaryota > Fungi > Basidiomycota > Agaricomycetes > Gomphales > Gomphaceae > Ramaria > Ramaria cf. rubripermanens. The sequence goes on along the minus strand of QFFB01002899.1, from coordinate 5,438 downwards.
AGCATTAGAGGCCTCAGGCTACGGTGCACGAGTCACCTTACTCCTTGACGCGCTACCGCATTCGGATATCACTCACAAATGTTATGCACGCCGCGTACTCAATCAGCGTGACCGCGATCTTCCTAGTCGAAGTTCGCGTTGAGGACTGATACGAAGTCTATAGTACCTCGCATGGTGTCGTGTTAGATCTGCACACTCATCGCGTGTACAAATATAAGATACATCTGGGCTACCCACTTATTACAGATAACACTAAAAACAAGCATCCGTGCGAAATTTCCACCATAATATGGCGATGGAGGCCGCAAGCTTCTTATTGGAGATAGATATCTCTTCAACCCCTTGGTGTGAGGGATCTGAGAGGCAAGGGGAGAGGCGTATGCGGGCGAGGGGAGTTTACCGAGTTGCCAGACCATGGACGCTTTGAGCCGTCGCTGGTGTGTCTTCCCCCAGCTCTCTCTTCATGAAATCACTCAGCTGTGGGACAGGCATGTCCCGCCGAATTAAGGGAGCTGGATGAAGACATTAGACACGTATCATCACTACAAGATCGTACACACTGACTTCCCGCACAAACTCCGCGCGTAGTAAGGGTTTGCGTTTTGGCGTCGACGAGCTGTAGCTAGGTTCTATGATCGAATCTGGTCGCATGACGGTAACGTCAAGCACGTGCGCAATCGCTTGTAACCACTCACCGCAGGCTAGCGATTCAAGAACGTGACAAGCCAAAAAGAAGTTACTGTAACGTGACGAAACATGCGTTCGTATACAGCATGCCCAAGTCTATGTAGGGACACAAGCCAGGTAAGTTACGCTTGACGGGTGTGCAGTGTGAGGGGAGGGAGCGACCGTGTGAGTGCATACCGTAAGTGCATGAGAACGCTCGGAGATTGTGAGACCGGCCTGGTCCTCTTGCATGCACGAATGCTCTAACAATCGTCAGAGTGCCAAGCTAATACCAGCCGTCGGTGTGTTGTAGGTAACGCTACTCAACTAGTTTATAGCGCGATGCCAGAGGTCGACGTGAAGATGAAGGCGGGCATACGTAGGTACGTGCTTGTGGGTGCGGCAGTGGGCGGATGGGCTGACGCCACGATGCTGCGACAGTTCAGCGGTGTTTGGTGGCTGGTGTCGGTCCGGGTTCAAGTGCGACGTAGGTTTCGAGTGCGTTGCGTGCTGGCGAGCGGCGGGGATAGGAAGAACGTGGAACCGCACGGAGCACGTGGCGCATTGTGCGTCGGTCGTCGCCGGCGATCGTGGGGCTGCACGCGGGCCCTAATCTCTATTCGGACCTATGCCTATTCAGCAGCTGAAGTTCCTTCCCGCTCCGCCATTGCTCTTCCATGATCCCTTCGACGAGTACTTGTAGTTATGCCCAGATACAGAGCCCCCCACCCCCCGTAACTCCACTGCCATATGCAGTTACAGTAACATCCTACCATCCTATATCCGCCGAGGCGAGCAGCTACTTAAACGATACAAGGAACGAAAAATAGAGGGAGAGAATGTAAGAATCTGGACGGAGCTACTGGCAGTCAAAGGAGCCGCACGGATCGCTGAAGGGGACGGAGTGGGAGGGAAACATCGTTTGCTGGATAGCTCCAGAAGAGTAGGACTTGTTGGTTTGCCGGCCTGATGTGGCGGTAGGCAACTGAATAGCATGGCGGAGAGGCTGTGAGTATGATGACCATGTGGAACGGAATCAGCGATGGACTGAGTTTGGCTCTGGCTCGAGTGTCAGCGATAGGCTAGCCGGCGCTTGTTCTGGCTTACAACTTACGGCACGGACACGCCATCGACAGAGCCAATCGTGTGCAATTACTACAGTGTCATCACGGTGACCGATGTGACACTCTGCACAAACCTTCTGCTTGCTATCTAAACCTGCCCGTCTCATGTCTTCTACGTTCAACTTGCGAATGCATCAGCTACCGGCTGCACCGGTCTCGGGGCGTAGTACCGCCTCGACCTCCCTTCTTAACTCAGCTCGTTTTTGTATTGACAATGGCTCCCGTCATACCCATGAAGCCCCGATGAGACCTCACCTCTCCATAAAGCAGATCGTCACTATAGCACGTCGAATCGAACGACCACGCGGAAAGGTGTCACGTATGAGGATGGAAGAAGCTCATACTCGCCACTGGCACAGCGCGGTGGGCGACCTTGTGGATGCGGTTCCGGTGTCGAAATGGTAATAGTCCTATTCACTGGTGAGTGCATTGTGGCTTATGGCATCTGGATTGAGGTTCACTCTGAGCATCGGCTCAAAGACCTCCTTCTAGAGCCTGTTACGCTCCGTCCTAGAAATCTCGTGTCCACAACCCGCTGACACGGGAATTCACGAGCTATTATATGCCTTCCCTCGACTGCATTGTGACCTCAGGTGCTTTCTGGGGCAGCTAGGGATCCGTTTCATGGCAAACATGTGGCGCCAATATATGATACTATTATCCTACATAGCTTGTGGACAGTATTCTGTCATCTTATGTCCGCATGCCCAGGATTCATCTTGGCTTCATCTTGCTCAGCTGTGCCGCCACATGTCCACCCGGGACCAGGACATCATCCTAACCAATTCTCCCCAATCCCGCACCACTAGTGGCATCGGTGCGTTTAAATCTGCCTCTATTCCTTGTTGATAGTCCATTTGACCTGGCGAGTTCTCATGTGGGTGGCGCCTTGCCAGTGAAGATTGTCATCAATTGATGGTCCAATGCAATGAATGACCACAAGGACACATGCCATGGCTAGAGGTGATGATCGTCGTATTTCTCATGTTCCATCTTTTGCAGGTGTCCGGATAAGGGTTCAATCTCCCTATCACATCCGAGTTCCCCTTCGAGAGCCTGTGTAAGGCTTGCCAAGACTATTCAATCTAGAACTCGTTGACGTGAAACCCACTGGTCGCTAGTCGGAATGCCCTTCTTGACCTTAAACTACGTCAATACAATGCGATAACATTTAGTCGCTCGGGCCGTTAGCCATGGCTAATATTGGTGCAATTGAGCATAATACAATTCTGGCACATGGCTTAATGGCAGTTATTGACGGTGATTGATGATCTTGTGAATCGCCTGTAATCCGTTTAGTATAAGTACGGCTTGCACGATAGGCTACTCTAACCAAAGTTCACTACAACCACCTCAAATCACTTGTTACTCTACATAGCATCGCTTCGATCATGTCGTCTCCCCAGGATGCCGCCGCATTCATCCAAACTCAGTCAGATTCGTGAGTAGTAATCCTTCGCGCAACCAGGCGACTCTCACTGGTACTCTCAGCGTGGCATCTAACTATGTCTACTTCGCTGCTACTGGTAAGTGTACATACCACTGTTCCATGTAGTGACATTCACGTAAATGACAATATGTTAGCGCTCCTCATGTTTGACACCCTCATCACTCTGCCCTCCGAAATAAGGCATGTTTGGTGCAAAAAACGCAAACTAGGCTCCATACTCTACCTTCTGGCTCGTTACCCGACACTAGTGTTCTTTCTCCTGGCCATATATGCTAATTTCTTTGTTGGGTCACTCCAGGTGAGTGACTTCATGACTTGCTGAGTCATGTACTCACACAGGCATATCTAGTATGGTGTTACATCTTATAGAAATATATGAAGACTCACCTTAATTAAGGGCCTGTAATGCCCTGTTTCACCTGACAGATGCTGTCGGTATCTTGCCTCTCATAGGAGTACAAGGTGGGAATTTCATATATTCTCTAAGCAAGTAGACCTAAACACAATGTGGCCATCCAGGGCTTCTGATGGCAAGGGCATATGCTATCTCTAGGCATAGTAAACTGGTCTTTGCAGCACTTGGGCTCCTTCTTCTTGGTGGTGTTATCATTTATGCAGTAGGTCCATCTAAACCTTGCACAAGTGGAAGGTATTAACAGTATCCCACAGTTTGAGAGTATCATTACCAAGTGCAGTCTTACAAGCTCCCAATTAAAGACATATTTTTTGTATGTGCTATCAAGGGCTGTCTTACAAAACTATACTGACTTAGCCTTCCAGGTGTAAGGCTCATTCTATGCTTTATCTTATGCTGTCTCTGAATCTCTCAATCAAGTGGGAACTGTTTCTGGTGCCATAACAATACTGTTTGACACTATGGTTGTGGGAGTGACTCTTCAATACACAATTGGAATCCTCAGACTTCAAAAAGGACCTGAAGTTGGGCACAAGCAGTCACTCACTAATTTACTATTTCAACAAGGTATGCAGTTGGTTTGGACTTTTAGGAAGTGTATAGCTGAAATCCATGATAGGTCTTATTAGATATGGGTAACAATCTCTCTACTATTGTACTCTATGAGCCCCTTCTGATTACATTTCAGATTTGTACTTACAGTTGTTCTTACTCAAGTCATCATAGACCAGGTATTGATACCTGGAAATTATCTTGAGTTATATAACTAAATATTTATTCTTGTATCATAGGTATTAAGAGTAAGTAAAATGCTAATAGCTATACCATATTGAGTTTTATGTTCTTGTGCTATATAGGTAACCCTTCGAGGAACATTGGACCCTCTTCAGAACAGGTTAATAATTCTCAAAATACTAACATGGACATAAGTCAGCTTATATTTCACCCACAGTTTATCTACAATTATTGTCTGCCACTTTCAGTTGACTCTTCAGGAGAGGAACCAGCACCCAAATGGAAGCTCCACACTCCCTTCTGTTCCTGTCACAAGCTTTCATGCTGCTGTGCAGAGGGTCCATAATGCAGTTGTAGATGAATTCGGGGACTCACAGTTGATAGAGTCACTTCAGACTGGGACATCCAATCATGAGGAGGTGGCTGATCAAGAAGTTCATCAAACAGTTGATGGAGATGGGATTGAACTGCGGGAGTTCCCTTGGGCTACTGGAGACATTGGTGTTATATAATCTGATGCTGTTGCATCAGGTGAGCAGAAATGCTACTTTTTGACTGTGACTAATACACTCTTCTAAGGATCTGGGACTCAATGTGTATGATGGCACCTTCTGAGTTTTGACATGGTGTTGGGCCAGCACCAAACACCAACTCAACCATTCATTAGATTCTATTATTTCCCCTTCTATTAAATTGCAATGCTTGGCCACTGCAGCTCTCAGCTATCCATGTTCCCAGACCCAATATGACCATAGACCACCTTCCCTATTATATTTAAGTACAGTCTGTACAGATGCACAATCTATTGTATCTTCCTGCAACATCTTCTTGGTCCTGAATGCTTATTTCATTTACATGTATGAGATATATCATGATAACTAGGCTATATCATGATAACTAGGCTATATCATGATAACTAGGCTATACCATAATACACTGCAAACAAACTTGAGTGTGCAGTGTCTGCTAGTAAGTCCCCTAACTTCTCAGTATTCTACTTTGAAATGATTGCCAATCTCAACAGGCCTTCCATCTTTTAATATCTATA
>QFFB01002893.1:0-12831 GCA_003316465.1 Ramaria cf. rubripermanens | reverse complement strand
GCTACAGCACCCGGACAGAAAGGAAGTTGATGGAAAGTAAGCTCCACTGGAGGCATGGGAAATTCTTTGAAGCCAGGAAACCCATTAAAAATTCTTGGGAAATTCCACATTTCTTGAGAGTTTTCTAGAATAATTTATAGAAAATTCAATGTTTTGCAAGAGATCCCACTGTTCAGGAAAGTATATAAAAATTGTAAAAATATGATCCAGGAAATTGTCAGAAAACTACCTCCAGAAACTGTCAGTTTTATTATGATTTCCTATCCAAAGAAATCATTAGTAAATTCTAAATCTATTCACATTTTTCTGGTATAACAAAACATTAGGAAATTATGAAAATCTTGACCTGAAATATTGCTCTAAGAGTTCCTGACACTGAAAATTATATTAAATATTCAGTTTCTAGGAGCAGGGAAGTCATTTCCTGGTTTGGGAAATTATCAAGAAATCACAGAAATAGTGGCTTGGACAACTTTCCAAAGCAGAAAATCTTCAGGAAATCTTAGAGAAATCCAAAATTTCTGCAATATTTCAATTTTCATAATTTCCTAATGTTTTGTTATACCATGAAACTGTGAAAAAAATTAGTATTTACTAGTTATTTCTTTAGATAAGAAATCACAAAAACATGACAGTTTCTGGAGGCAGTTTCCTGACAATTTCTGGATCATATTTTTACAATTTTTATATACTTTCCTGAACAGTGGGATCTCTTGTGAAACATTGAATTTCCTATAGATTTCCAATCTTAGAAAACTCTCAAGAAATGTGGAATTTCCCCAAGAATTTTCCAATGGGTTTCCTGGCCTCAGAAATTTTCCCATGCCTCCAGTGCTGGTAATTCTGCTAAATACATCAGACTGATTCCTTAGGCTTTAAACTTCAGCTTTAGATGATTACTTTGGATATTACTCCCAGCCTCATGTACAAGCATTTAACTACCCGGCCTCGAGTTCTCGCAGAAGCACTACTTGTTCCATCACCTAACGCCCCTCTGAATGAGGGCCTCACCTGACAGCACCAAGTTCTGGTCACGATGGCGCGCGCCGAGAAATGGGTAACTTGCACCTGGATCACGACTCGCTTTATCCATTTGCAAAATAAGATTCGATGGATACATTCGGCTATACAGGCATAATTGCGGGGGATTGATGCCTTGACTCTGGGAGTCAGACTGACAAGACCAACGCAGGGCTAAATATGCCACGACAGTCTCTTGATGCACCTCGGTGCCGGTCCGGCGCAAGGAAATTCGAAACTTCGCAGGCCTGGCTGTAACGACTATAATAGCTCTGAGCTTTGAGCTCATTAAGAAGACGTACGCTGTACCACAGGCCATCATGCCCCCCCCTCAGCCGTCGGATAATCCACCTCCAGAGACTGAACAAGAAATCTCCCTGAAGGGAGAGAAAAGGGAGTCAACAGTCGCTGTAGACATATACCACGGTGACGAAACCAGCAAGATTTCCTCTGTGCAGCCTGACAATTTTACTGTGGAGCCTATTCCGTCGCGCTTGCCAGCGGATCCTCTCAATTGGCCAACGTGGGTCATTTTAAGTCGAGTTTCTACAAGTGAGCGTGATTGAGACCACCGGTAGATGGCGCAAGAACACTCTGCTTGGGATAGTAGCCGTGCACACCATGCAATGCACCGTCAGCACCTGTAATTTCATCACCTGTCTATTCATGAGTCGACACTGACGCTTCCAACACAGCTATTGCCATCCCTGCGTTCATGGAATTCTCCAAGGAATTTGGGGTTGATCTGAACACCGCTGCTTATTTGACGTGAGTTTTAAGATCGGTCCCATTACAGTCCATATGATCATGCCCACACTTCACGTTAACTTCTTCGTGTATTTAAAGTTCGGCTCCGGTTATATTCCTAGGCGTCATGCCGATTATCTGGTCGCCAATATCAGCTCGTGTTGGACGACGCCCAATTTATCTGATATCTGCAATAGTTGGTGCAAGTTGTGCACTCGCTGGGAGCTTCTGTCATTCATACGCCACACTCATGATCACGCGGATAATTCAGGGTTTGCTGCCCTTTGCCACACCACAGCTGTTTACTTATGTCAATTTCCAAATTGCCAGCAATATTCCTGTCACCTGCATTGTCAATTGGTGCATGTACTGTGCGGGAGATGTTTTTTGAACATGAAAGAGGACAAAAGCTCGGTGTGTGGGGTAAGCGCCATGTCAATCTAACCAGGAACACATCTTCACTTGACCCATTTTTTAATGAAGTGTTGATGGTCACCGTCGGACCACCCATGGGTCCTATCATGTGTGTCTCCCCTTACTTCGGTATCAGGCTGCATGTGGTATTGATTGCAAAAGTGCTGGCTACCTTGTGCAATTTAAGGGGTGGAGAGCACCTTTTTATTTGATAGCTGCTATTCAATTCGTCTTATTTGTGGCCCATCTTTTCTTGGGCCCGGAAACCTTATTCACGGTTCGTGGAGGAATAGATGAAGAAGTGGAGTCTTCCCCGTCTCAAAAACGATGGCATCAATATTTGCATTTAACCATCTATGATCGCACGCCTCTACGAACGATCGAGTTCATACGACCATTCTTCATGTTTGCGCGCCCGGTGGTTTTATTACCTACGTTGGCCTATGTCATTGTCTTCGGGTACGCCCACGTCCTTGTGGTTCGTGGTTCCTCTCAGTGCATAATCTCCGTCTGAATAGTCCACTCGCGTAGACCATTTTCGTTCCCCAGGTGTGTCCCTATGTTCATGAGATCTCACAAGCCTGACTCCTGGCAGATTTTTGGAAAAAAGTTCGGACTCACTCCAGGACAGATCGGTCTCCAAATGTTCGCCCAGCTTATTGGTGGCATCATTGGTGAACAGTTCGCTGGGAGGGGAAGTGACGCTTTCGTCAATTGGCGGACAAAACGAACAGGAATTCGTGTCCCCGAATATCGCTTGACGCTGGCCTACCCCGGGTTTCTAATCTCAATTGCTGGTCTGATTGGTGAGAGATGACCTACTCATAGCGCCCATATTGTCGAGCAGGCTCAGTTCTCCTGTGTAGTGTGGGGCGTCCAACTCCAAAATGCGACTCCTGGAGTGTGGAATATTACACCTGTAAATATTTTGCTCTACTCCCAGGATTCTGGTATAAGACAAACTTTGCATTGACAGGACATTGGCTCCGCCATCGCGGTTTTTGGTCAACAAATCGTAGGTACAGTGTGCTCCACGTACGTAATTGAGAGTTATATCTCCGAGACGGCGAGCGTATCGGCATTTTTAACATTCTTCATTCAAACTTGGAGCTTTGTGAGTCTTCTCTAGATGATATCTGACCTCATATCTTTGACCATTCCTAGCTGTCACCCTTCTACCTCGGTCATGCTGTTACAAATCTGGGAACAGCCAAGGCTGTAGGTCTCTTTACAAGCCTCATGGGGATGGCTATGTTCATGGTCCTTGCGTGCGACATCTGGGGTCCGAAATGGCGAAATGGTTAGTTGCTTCGTGTGTTGTGTATTTTACTCACAGACGTCGAGTATCTTCTGCGTCAACGACCAGTGCACTCGAAAATATCCGGGATAGCTTAGATGAGAATGACTCTACAGAATCAACCGTCAATTTCGATATAACATTGCTGGAAAGAGAAAACCTGAATCTTCTTGTTTCTTCGACCTTTCAATTCCACTGGCTGTATATTCTTGACGTGTCGCTTCTGGAACTCGAGTGATTTGAAGTACCTTCAAGAAATATGAGGACGGCCATATTGAATATTGCAGAGTCAAGGTGCATAGCTGGTTTTTGTGGAAAATTTCAGCACAGAGATATATAAAAGGCCTATATATAAAACGGCTATATATATAAAGTAAACTCAGAGGCAATGCCAGAAATATCGGCCATATATATAATGGATCGAAGCCATTGGATCTCCGGAGCGCCATGCCCGGTCATGCGCACATACTTCTTGCCTACAATGATTGGGATCCAAGTCTTTGCCTTCGTAATCTTCCCGAAGACAGGTAGATCATACTAGCTTGTCTTGCTTTCTCCCTTTGCATGGAGCTTGAGACAACTTCTCCTATGTCTACATCCTTCGTCCATGAAAAACGTGTCGATGATAATTTTCAAGTGGTTCAGGAAATTACCGGACCAGATCAGGCCACACTGACGGGTGAATTGTCAGAAATGGCTGTAATCGTCGAGGGCGAAGACCGCACCACGATCTTCGTCTGGCTGCTTGTGTGCATTTCCAGTATATCCGGTCTCCTTTTTGGTGAGATGTGTTTCTAGAAAATGTGATTTGTTATTATCTTAGATTATCGACCATATGCAGGGTATGACACTGGCGTCATCAGCGGTGCTCTTGTTACCATCGGTAGTGACCTTGGATCGAGCCAGTTATCTAACATACAAGCCGTCCGTATCTCGCCTTGAAACCGAGCCATAGCTCACTGTTTGCTGTAGGAATTGATCACCTCTGCCACCACTCTGGGAGCCCTCTTTGGTGGCCTTGTCGCTGGTATGCTGTCGGATTATTCTGGCCGTAAACCAGTATTGGGCATTGCAGACGTCGTTTTTATTGGTGGAGCTATTGCACAGGCAGTCTGTCATACTGTTCCGGCGATGATTGGTGGCCGATTCCTGATTGGCATTGCAGTGGGCCTCGCTGCGTGCATAGCACCGCTTTATATACAAGAACTCAGTCCAACGCGTCTGCGAGGTCGAATGGTTACTCTCAACGTGGTTGCTATCACTGGCGGACAGGTCATTGCGTATGGTATTGGGGCTGCATTTGAGCGTTCACACGGTGGTTGGCGTTGGATGGTCGGTCTTGGTTGTGTGCCTGCCGGACTGCAGTTTATGCTCCTGTTCCTTTTGCCCGAGTCTCCTCGTATCATGATTAGGACAGGGAACCAAGAAGCGGCCAAGCGGATCATGCAGAAAATCTATGCTTATGCTACCCCGGAGCAAATTGAACTCAAGGTCAAGGTACTCACCGCAGCCGTGCAAGAGGCCATTGACATTACGAACTCGACGACCCTGGCGCAACGTTTATACTCGATTTTATTTGTCCCCGTCAACCGTCGTGCATTGAGTGTGTAGCAACGTTTACCATCCGAACTTGCGTTGACCTCTTATATGCAGTAATTGGCTGTGGGCTTCAGGCATTCCAACAGCTCTGCGGATTTAACACCTTGATGTACTACAGCGCAAGCCTTTTCAAGTCGATAGGTTTCAACAACCCCACTGCAGTCGGACTCATTGTCGCAGGGACCAATTTTGTGTTTACCCTTGTTGCCCTGAAGTATATAGACATTGTCGGGCGGAGAAGGATCATGATATGGACCTCACCTGGCATGGTATTTGGGCTCACCCTAGCTGCCATCTCTTTCCACTGTACGTGCTATGTCCTTTTTTCTCAGGTTCTCTCTGAAGTTCAGTACTTATGCCTTCATCATCAGTTTTGACTATTCGCACAAACAGTCAACTTGTGGACGGTACGAAATACCCCAACTCTTGGTCAGCGCTTGTCCTTCTGAGCATGATTATGTTTGTCGCATCCTATGCGACTGGTCTTGGGAATGTTCCTTGGCAGCAAGGGGAGCTATTTGGTCTTGAAGGTGAGTGTCGACGTCCCTAAGCACTGACCTTGTGCCTTCCATAATTACTCTAGTTCGGGGGATTGGAACGTCTCTTGCCACGGCTACTAATTGGGGCGCGAACCTCATCATCGGATCCACGTACTTGTCGCTTATGAACAAAATTACCCCCTCAGGTGCGTTTGGTTTCTATGCAGGGTTATGTCTGATTGGCTGGCTTTTCTGCCTATTCTGTTATCCTGAGACCGCTGGGCTTAGCTTAGAAGAAGTCAGCGCAATTTTCAAGCACGGCTTTGGTGTAAAGGAGAGCCAACGTTTGAGAAGAAAGAAGCAGGAGCTGAAGCTCGGGGAGAAACGAACGGGAAAGGCATAAGCCATGGAGATTCATGTAGTAATTGATGGAAGTGATTTCATGAACAAAGATGACCATTATCCACGTCTTCCATTCGAGAAACTATCGACGAGTTACAGTAACCCGCTGGTGGCCATGGATCAAATTCTGATATGATTTGACTAGGGTCGGATCGATGTTGGTTTGCACCAATGCTAGACGTTGTATATTTCTATAACCTGGCTTCACACGTCAAAGCTTGAATTCGTGCTACATATACATATATATGTTGTTAAGAAAAAATAAAATTGTTATCCAGTACATAAATAACGAGACAAGTTTTTGCGTGTACAACGTAATAGAAGAATACAAGTTAGCCTGGCAACTCATAATCGCCTCTTGATAGTGCTACTAGAATAACTATACTTATTTGCCCCCGCCCGACCCGAAACTGTCAGGTCTACGCGAACAAGCTTTCCGAGACACCTTCCCTATACATAACGCTTTAGACGGCTCGATGCATATGCCAGTGATCCTTCATCTTTCATCTGGCCTTGATGGCCCAACTTACTACCTTCTTCTTTTCTGCGCTGGTCGCGCTGATTTCTTTTCAACTTCGACTTGCTAATGCAGCGCCACTCAAGCTCGGGAACGAATCGGCTCCTAGGGATATTATTTTGGATACGCCCCCCCTCGTCGCAGCTGCCCTCGACTCTGCGATGATGGATGATGTGGTCGAATTTGCCCCTGAAACCTATACGGCTGCAAATGCTGGACCCGAATCTACTGGAATCACTGTAACGGCGCAACCCACTGCCACGACAGTTCCAGGCGGTCAAGTAGCATCGCAACCACAAGCTTGGGTTTTACCAGAGACTTTCACGGACCTTTCTCCTTTCAATATCGAACGAATTGCATACGGCTCCCCAAACATCGCTGTTGTGACAGGTATCCCAGCTCGAGCATCCGCCACTACCGCACTTCCTGGCTCACCGACCCCCATTGGGATTTCTTCGACTTTCATGGCTCCTAAGTCGGATTTAACTGAGCCAGAGCTCCCTCGGCGATGGATGAACACCAGTGCTGTCTATCGAATATTCTTTCCATCGGGTTCGATCAACCCTGGAAACGAACCTCAAGGCGGCTCTGATTTCTATGCCGCGCCCTTGTCTCTACAGTCAGCCACAAACGTCACCTTAGAATACAGTATTTTCTTTCCAGCCGATTTTGAATGGGTTCGAGGTGGCAAGTTACCAGGGCTCTATGGTGGACATGGGGGATGCTCCGGAGGGAACAACGCTAAAACCTGTTTCAGTACACGTATGATGTGGAGGCCGGGAGGTGCGGGGGAACTATATTTGGTGAGCATACTGCATAATTTCCCTGGACCCGACAGCTGAAGCAGGATCATAGTATGCTCCAAAGGATAAACAGACCACCGAGCTCTGTCAAGCACCTCCGCGATCGGTGTGTGACGCAACTTTCGGGTTATCTGTAGGACGAGGCTCGTTCCACTTCGCAGCCGGCGGTTGGACACATGTGAGTCAGACGGTCAGACTAAATACCCCTGGGAAGCAAGATGGCGGGTTCGAACTCGTTGTCAACGGTCAGAGAATCATGCGGAGAGACGATGTCTTTTACAGGGACGTACAATCCAGCTCCGATCATCGTAATATTGGCGGTGACGCTGGTAACGGTGGCAACGGAGGAAGCGGTGATGGCGGATGGGGTGGGGATGGTGGATGGGATGGTGAGGGAGGGGATGGCGATGACAGCGGGAATGGAAGCGACATCGGCAACGGGGACAGCGAAGGCGGCCTTCTTGGTGACTTACTGAGAAGGAAGAGGGAAGAGATCGATGATGAACTACCCTCTCGGCTGCTTCCTCTTCTTCCCGCGGTGACAGACGAGTCTGGTAATAGGTGGGCTTCGCAGGCACCACTGTTTGCTCCCGAAACGGTGCCCAGCACCCCAGGAGAGACTGTGTCCACTCAGAAAACAAGTGAAGATCCTCGCACTTCAATCTTGACTAATACAAAGACCGTGTCGTCGATGACCGCCGTCACAATGACACAGTCAGCTCAAGCTCAGACTAGCACATCATTGGGGCGTGTTACGCACGCTCAGGCGGAGGGTCAGGGGGACACACCAGCTGCCATAGGCTTCTCTGGAATTTTCTTCAGGTGAGTAATACATTTGCATTGCCAGGAGTGCGCTCGCTGATTAGTAACGCCGCTGTAAAACTCTAGTACGTTCTTTGGGGGTCATGAACAATCGTGGGCCTCCCCGAAGGACCAGTTTACCTATTACAAAGATTTTGGAATGACAGTTAATGGCTGATCGATGACGAGTACACTTGACTTGTCTCGTTCTACATGGCACCAACGCATCAAAATTACTCTCAAAGTCATCGTCGCTCACGTTTGGTTGTGGCCCTCGTCTGAGTGTGCTGTGACCCGTGCTATCGCATCACCGTAAATTTTGGCTCGAGTCATCGCATTATCCACTTACTGGGATGCATTCCCATGGGACATTTACCAATTGGTAGCTCTAACGTCTCGTAACGTTGTGAATCTGGGGTTATTATCGCATTTTGATATGACGTGCTTTCCAAGCCCTCCAGCAGTACATCAGATATATAAAGCTGCTTAAATGTTGCACGCTGACCTCCTGTGGGTGACATGTGAAATTGCAACCTCATTGGAAACGAGACATACCGACTAATCGAAGGATCTCGTGGACTGCCTTTTCACCACGCATAGGTTGCAACGGATAGTATCATGGTACTGGGCATGGTTACTCAACTCCGCCTTTAACTGCGAAATATTTAGTATTTGAGACGGAAAAATGCAGACTGAGACGATAGAGGCGTGTGATTAATCGAGAACGATACAGATCTACGCGCAGATGATTGATGTTAAAAGACCCTTGGCGTTCGTCGTAAAAACTTCTCCGGACGGTGTTGATGAATACGAGCCTTGGAACCCGGCAAAGAAAACATAGATGTGATAAGGTAATAAACTCACCGTCGCGATTCGTACTTAGTATATGCTATAGATGAAATTCAGAGGGTATCATAATTATTGCCTCAAATGGTTTTTCCAGTAGAGAGTTGTCATCTTCGCATCTATACGTACTCCGAGTTAGGGTACGTGCCATGTATACTTGATGAACAAGCAGTATCTATAACTATTACTCACAGTGTTTGGCCTAGTGAGCACTCTACTCATCCCAAGCTGGGATCGGGTTGCACGCATTTACAAAGGAGGCAGCGCATCCAAACGAAGAGACTGCCCAAGTACGACGAGGGACAAGGAGGCGGCAGCTTGGCTTGCAATTAAGATACACAATGTCAGGGCACGGCTTATGCAACGACCACAAGGCCTTGAGATACTCTTGGTTACCAGGCGTGAGGATGTATCACAGGCTGAGAGCCTGCGTTGGGCTCGTCGGTGGCGGGATGCAGACGTCGGTGGCGCCGTGAGCCCATCACGTGACACGTAACATCGCTTTTACCGTGACAGAAATTTTCGGGTGGTGTCTACGCCAGAATGTTCTTCATCGTAAGCTTTCACAGTGATAGACATGTTGACCAATAAACTAAGAGGAAGTGTAGAAGGAACTGTCTCACACGATCCTCTTGCACCCGTCCTACTTCGGTCCACGGATGACTGAGTTTTTGGAGAAAAAGCTGTACGCCGATGTAGAGGGTGTGTGATCTTTCTCTGGCTTACTGTTGATCTCAACTGTACCCTCTACTCTGTTCCTTATTTGGTCGTTCTTCAATTCATGGTCAACGTCATTTTGCGTATCCCCAGGCACATGCTCAGGAGAGTTTGGATACATCATCGCTGTGATCAACGTCATCGACATTGGGAAAGGCATGGTCCTTGTAGGGAGTGGACAGGCCGAATTCATTACGCGTTACCGCGCCATCGTTTATAAGCCGTTCAAGGGTGAGGTCGTGGATGCTGTCGTAAATAACGTCAATAAGGTAGGCATGGTCGATCGCTAGAAAGTTACTAGATGTTACCCGGCGTTACGCCGCGACGAGACCATAGATACTGGCAAGATGGAACTTGATTAATATGCTGATTTGTCTCTGTTGTAGATGGGCTTCTTCGCAGACGTGGGACCCTTGACGGTCTTTATCTCGCATCAGGTATACCCATCCACACCTCTATATACTTTTCAAGTCCTAACTTCTGTGTCAGCTTATTCATCCTGACTTACGCTTCGATCCAAATTCCAATCCGCCCTCGTTTGCTTCGGATGAGCAGGCATGCCACTCGATTCATTACAGCATCTTTCGTTCTTGAATTTATTTTTTTAACAGATCATTGAGAAAAATACCCGCGTACGACTCAAAATTGTTGGTACACGTGTGGATGCTACAGAAATTGTACATATTCGTTTCTCTTTCTCCGAGCCGCCCCTGTATTAACCTTGTTCCACCTCAAGTTTGCAATCGGAACCATCAAAGAAGACCATCTTGGCGTCATTGATTGACCGCGTCCGTTCGATTCTGAAGCCACTCACCGCGAACAACGCACTGTGGGTACGGTGCTTCTATAGGTCGGTCGTGGACTGGTATTATACTCCCGGAGAGGATGCAGCGCATCTAAGTTACGAGGAAGCCATAAACTTTCTGATGGCCAATAGTGCTGGACGAGGTGTACCTTGGTCTCCCTTCGACACCTGGTATCGCCATGCACGGTGGTTATTGGTAATCGAGGGACAATGTCTGAGGAGACAGCCCTTGGGAAGAGAAGAGAACCGATGCCTGGGGTAGGTTATTTTACTAGTCCTTCGTTCTCTGTGCCGTACTAGTGGAGCGTTGTGGTTCCATGGCCGGGGATTACCATGGAACTAGAACGGTCCTTAGTGACGCTGTATACAAATCTCAGCCTTGCCTACGTAAAGCCATGGCACCAGAGATTCCGAGCTCAAGGCATCCCAAACAAATGACTACAAGAGATTTGAATCTATGTCTATGTGACAGTGTCACACATTGTGACTCGCGATCCTCTGCGAACGAGCATCGTTCAAGAACTGAAATCAAACCGCAAACCGTTGACTAACCTGGTTGGCGAGTCATATGGTGCGCTCCCACATACTGCCAGAATTTCAAGCTTTGTGGTGTTGCGAGGGCGGAAGTGGCCAAATATTCGGGCTCCATCCCTTCAATTTCGGAAAGCAGTCGCGTGTTGCAAGTACCTACACTTCCTTCGTGTACCCTTCTGTACTTGCTACGGGTCTATCGCGGACAAGTCAACTGAACGTTTCTTTCGTATTATCAATCAGTTGCCGCGGCTAAAAACTCCTCGATCGCGCATCAGTAATTACGAATCACGATGCCGCACTCGTCTGAAGATTCACCGTTTATCCCTCCTATGCCGAGCCCTTATGGGACACAGAGAGGCGTTATGCCATCTCCCTTGTCGGTTGGGGAAAGCCTAGTGACCGACGATGAGCCTTCCCATCCCCGTCGAATACCCCCACGAGGCCAGTACCCATATGGCGCTTACCCTGTTCCTATGCACACTCCAGTTCAATGGACCCCCCCTGGACCATGGGGGGCCCCAGGGCAAGGATATGCCCCCTCCCATGGGCCCACTCCGGGGCGATTGTACGCTGGCACGCCCTGGACGGGATATCAACATCCGGCTTATGGTCCCCCTCCCCACATGTATGGCTACCCCCCAGGTACTTCTCATCCGCACTCCGCCCCGTACCCTGTAGGTCCGTTGCCAAGTGTTGGAACTCCTTATCCTCCCATGAATGGGACCCCTTATCACCCACATGGATATCCTGCACAATACATGCCCGGCTCTGTACCTTTGGGGCCTTCCCCGCTCCATCCTGATGATCTTGGTCACTCGTTCCCAGAGCGTCCAACCGAGGAAGTCATCCGCATAGACAAATGGGCAGTTGGAGCACATTGTAATTCTATTCCCTTCTTTCTCATCGAGGAGATGTTTTGGTCCAACTTGTTACCGCAGGCAAATCATTGCTAATGCGCGCCTCGGTTGCCTGGATTGTTCTTCAGGCGACTATGCTGCACAATAATTGTTATTTGCGTTGACATTTTGGGTGGTCCAAGGCATCTTCTCGTGGCTGTTGATCTGCAAACTAATTACCTGCTTTCATAGACGCCCCCGTTTTGACTCCATTTCAAGTCGCGATATTAGACGCCACACTTGTTGTAAACCCTCTGTTCTCACCCGGGGGGGACAATCCACCACCTGATCGCGCAGTTCTCGTATACAATGTGCTGTTTCCGGTCGGGACAGCTCGCCGCTCTATCGACCCGCCGAGTAGATCGTGGTCCGTTGGCCGTAATTCGCCTGCTACATCACCTCGTGTTTCCCAACTTCGCATAGTCAGCCGTGAGTTTCCATGGGTGCTTGAGATCGAGGCATCGCGACGAGCGCATGGGGTTACTTGCCTTGATGTCTTGGAGGGCATTCACGAGCAGCTTCAGGATCTCGTGCCGCGTCAACATATAGCTGCATTGTCAGGGGTCAAGGGTGAAACCCATAGGCGCAAATTATACGAGATCTATCATTACAACCGCAGCACTGCACGAGATGCACCGGGCGGTTCACTTGGTGAAGGTGTCAGACGTGTTGATTGGCTGCTCAACAATGTCATGTTTGATGGGCTTGTGAATGACCCGAAGTACGTTCAAGATAAATTGGGAATTGCTGGGCCTGGTTGGAAGGGCCTAAAGGGCGGCTCCGGTGGGGAGGAGGATACAAGGTTGCAAAGCTGGCCAGCTACACTCGTGCTGAAGCTCGATCAGCGTTACGGAGAAATCGAGACAGACGGAGAGTCGATCATCACAGACGTCACAGAACCATCAGAAGTGAGCCAGACGTAATCTGTGACGTTGCAATGCGCAACATCATCTT
>QFFB01002892.1:1008-30482 GCA_003316465.1 Ramaria cf. rubripermanens | reverse complement strand
TTCGGCAGTTAGATGCACGCACAGGGCAAAAACCGAAATAATCATATTAAAAGCGCCCACCTCAGCTGCGGGGACTGTGGTAAGAGTCCCACCCCTAATGACGCGGCAAGAAGGCGGAATCATGGCCAAGAAGGAGGCCAGAATGGCGTCGGCTTTCTGCAACTGGTAAAACTCAATAAATGCGTTGAGAACTGTTCAATTATAATCAGTCAGTATATCGAGGGGCCAGATGGAAGAAGCCCACAGGCCACGGCGATTAGAATGCCTCCGAGGTATGTGTTTTGGAAGTTGGCCTAGTCACATCACGTTCAGATGGCATGTCAACACATGGTGCTGAAACATACCTTGAAATCAATCCCAAGAAGGACGTACTCAAGAACTGGAGAAACATGGGTTTGACGACTCGCGAGGCTCAGAAGAGAGGTACATACCACCTGCAATTATCTGCACACCCAGACTAAGTCAAAGAATTCAGGCCTAAAAAGAAGTATATGCGCACGAGCAGGATGTTGAACATGGTCAACAGACAGTCCACATACTAAGGTACGTCCGTGAGAGCGTGTCAGCTTCAAGAAAAGTAAAGCTCACCTTTCGTAACGCGCTTTTCTTCTTTGGGGGAGTAAGGACATTTCTACCATCTCTAGCCAGCCTTTCCGCAGCCTCATTGAGCTCAAGACCTCTCGATAGAGAAGGGTCTTTAGTGATCATGTTGGTCTCGAGAGCGTTTTCCAGCTCATCGAACTTGAGTCTATGCTCATAGATGTCGACCTTGTCCAGTTCATCCTCGCCCTTGTTGGCTACTACATCCTTCTGTTCTTCCAGATGATCATACCCAGCTTGAGCAAGCTCTCTTTCCTCTTTGGTCAATTCTCTGCGCATCTCGACGTCGCGAGGACGATTGAGGCCTCCTGTGGGCTTCTCCTCGATGCCAGAGTCAACCTCCACAGGTGGAAACGCGACAGAACGCCCAGCAACAGGGAGACCATCGCTTTCGACAAGTTCATCCAGAGCCTCACTGGGAACCTTCTCGTCCTGCTTGGCGTCTTCGGAGGGCGCAACGTCCACGGCATCTGGTCTATTGGCTTCGCCGGCGACCAGCTGTTCCTCGCGCGTGACCTGACCGTCGCCCACCTGTGAAGGCTCGCCTGACTTGGGCGAATCTGACATGGAGGTGTGAGAACAAGAGCTTTGCGACCTTGAGCAAAGCTGCTACAAGCGCTATATAACGCCCGGGGGGGTCGATCCGGCCCCGATGGCATATATACCGATCGAGAAATTCCAAGCGGAAAGTGCCGTTATGATACAGCTGAGTTGTGCACAAATTCTACCGCCACTTTTGTAAATATTACGCTCCACTTCCATATACTGACGAGTAACCAACGCAGCAGATACGAGCATGACTTGGAAGACACGCGTCGTGAATCCATTCGCTCTTTTCAGCTGAAGACGTCGCCCCGTGACTATCTGCAGAGAATGATAACAGGTCTCGAAGAACTTCTCAAAAGATGGCGCTAGCAGTAGAGTCTAGCAGGGCCTGGCAGGGCTGGAGAAAGGCGTAAGATAATCGTGAGACACGCGTGTCACGTGAATTACTATAAATGTGATCCGACGCAGGACACTTGGCAGAGCAGTCCAGAAAGGAAACAAGACAATAAGGAAAGAGCAGCCTGAGTTATCACCTGGCGTACCCAGCGATATGTGTATGAAATCCGCCAGCAAGTTATAGTCAATGAGGTAGCTACAGCGTACGGGGAGATACAGGTCGAGGGAAATATACGTCAAAGGAACGAATAACTGTCTCTAGTATAAGGCCGTGCTACCTATCCCTCAGCTAGATTGTCAGATCCCAGGCGACCGCGAGGAAGAACCCGAGGGAAGAAACCGGGAATTCGTGAAGGTTCGAAAAGTTCTAAGACTCAGCATATGAACCTGTGAAGAAGATACTGACGCCAGGGCTGCGCACCATGAGAAGAGCTAATCCAGTCTAGTCCAGTCTCACCAGACAACAGTTACCTACTTCAGGCTACAGCCTCGTTATTCCACGGGTTACAGCATTAATGACTGGTGCGCTGTTGGTACTTCAATCATGATGCATCTCGGGCTCCTTCTCCAGATACAATACAGCAAGGGTAGGATCGCCAAGGCTTTCGAGTGATCTCAAAAGCAGGCCGAACGAGCATGGAGATGGTGACTCCATGTGCGGTGGACCAAGGCCTTACAGTACAGTGGTAAATTGATTTCAAACTCCGACACACTTGCGTCAACGTTCTCCATTTCACCCAAGTATGGCTGATTCTTCCAACTACGATTATCTCTTCAAAGTGTGTCTGCCATGATCGGTCTGCTGAATTTCGCTCACGAAATAACACACAGGTAGTACTCATCGGCGACAGTGGAGTGGGCAAGTCTAACCGTGGGTGGCCGTATCTTGCATCCAAGTCAGCTGACGTTCTCACATTTTTATCTGCAAGTCCTCTCGCGGTTCACCCGGAATGAGTTTAATATCGAGTCGAAATCAACGATTGGCGTCGAGTTTGCTACCAGGTCAATTAACGTAGATGGGAAGACAGTCAAGGCACAAATATGGGATACTGGTCAGTCCTCTTACTTGTAACCACCGTTGCAATCGTCTACCGCCCTGTTATTCTGACCTTATGGCCAGCTGGACAAGAACGATACCGTGCAATCACATCTGCGTACGCCCATTTGCTAATCTGCTCTTACCATCTCATCAATACACACACCTATTAGATACTACCGGGGGGCCGTTGGTGCTCTCCTCGTATATGATATCGCTAAGCATGCCACTTACGTCAATGTAACACGATGGCTCAAGGAGCTTCGGGATCACGCGGACTCAAATATTGTTATCATGCTTGTTGGGAATAAGAGTGATTTGAAGCATTTACGAGCAGTACCCACAGAGGAGGCGAAAGGGTTCTCAGGTACGCTTATTCTCTTTTGAGTGGTAGCGATGATCTGTGACATTATTGGTACGCTGCAGCTGAGAATGGGTTATCGTTCATCGAGACGTCTGCGCTGGACGCATCTAACGTCGAGTCGGCTTTCCAAAACATTCTCACAGGTACCGATGCTTGTCACTTCGCGTCACAGCCACGTTGACCTTCATGGTGCCACAGACGTGTACCGCATTGTATCCAACAAGGCGCTCGAACAAAACGAGAACCAGATTAAGCCGTCAGGTGAATCTATCACCGTCACTCCAAGCGTGGATGGTCCCAGTGGGACTAAGCAGTCTGGATGTTGCTGAGCGGCATGTAAGATGGATAACGATATTGTCACCATTAACTTTATACGACAGACCGCCCTCCTTACTTTTCTGCGCGAGTTCTGTTTGTTTGCCTTTTTTTTCGTGTTATATCGTGGTAACCTCTGTGGGATAGGCTGTATGGCCATGCCCTCTATTTTCATGTGCATAATAGTGTATCAGATATCCACTACTTACAAACAGCTCAACATGCTGGGCAAGTCGTCCAATTAGTGTCACGTGGCAACGCGTGACGCCCCCCTGTCACAGATGGCTTTCCAGCCCGCGTTCATCCACACCACAGCCACGCATCCACTTGCATCGTTAATTGGTTATTGCAAACGTATTTAGAGTGAGGCATTTCCAGGCTTGTTACAACTATGTCGGACGAGGGGTTTTTCGATGAATCCGATGTTGAGGTCTGTGGCAATTACTTACACAGCATGTCCCTGGCAGCTTAATTAAATCTTATTGACGAGCCAGTATGGGTTTGACTCAGATGAGGATGATTATTCTCCGTCTCCGATGAAAGTGGACAAAGGCAAACAGAAGGGCGACGTACTTGCCTTCCAGAGCTTCTCGCCAGATGCGCTCGAGGAGGAGGCTTGGAAAGAGATAGGTGGTGTTGTGGCAATCCTTGGTCTAGAGGTTCTGTTATTCAGTCTGTTTATAGTTTGATCTCTTACAGTTGGTTGCCATTACAGCCTCCTATAGCCTCAATTCTTTTACGTCACTTCCGCTGGAATAAGGACCGTTTATTGGACGCATATATGGAATCCCCTGAACAAGTTCTGAAATGTAGTGGCGAACCTATCTTTCCTTTGGGACCTCCCAGAAAGCGCCAACGGGTCACTCCAGAGGAGTTTGTCTGTGACATATGTTGCGACACGCCACCTGAATTGGATATTTACAAGGAAAGGTGTGGTCACAAATATTGCAGAAGCTGTTGGCGTGCATACATCGTCGGCAAGATCAAGGATGAAGGCCAGTCCACCGTACCATGTATGCAGGAAGGATGTCAGACTGTACTCGCAAGTAATCTTATTAAAGACTTGGTAGACCCCCAATGCTATGAACGGTATTTCGTCCCGTTCTATCAGGTCGCCGAGTTCTCGTTCGTTAATGCATTTGAGTCAGATACCGCGCACTTTTTATTGAGTCCTTCGTAAAGGTCCATTCTCATCTACGCTTCTGTCCATCTCCCGGCTGTGATCAAATTGTATCGTGTCACGGGGCGACTGAGTCAACTATTCTTACTCACGTGCCAACCGTCGTATGCGCATCGTCCCACAAATTTTGCTTTGGTTGCGGAATGGACGTCGACCATCGACCTGTTATTTGCGCCATTGCTGATTTGTGGGTCAAGAACGCCAAGGAAGATTCGGGAACGTCCCAGTGGATCCAGGCCAATACTAAGAATTGTCCCAACTGTAAGAATCCAACTGAAAAGAACGGGGGCTGCAAGTGCGTAAAAATCGTCCACATGTTGATACTAATACAGATATAATCGTATCTATTGAACTATGTAGCCGTATCTTATGTCGTCAGTGTCAGTTCCAGTGGTGCTGGATGTGTCGACAGGACTGGAGCGTTCATGGTTATACTGCGACTTGCAATGCTTTCAAGGAGAAGACGATAACAGAGTCTCTTGACGCGCAAACACAAGCACAGGCGAACCTTGAAAGGTGGTTGTTTTACTACGATCGATACACCAATCATGAACTGTCCTCCAAGCTGGATCAAGAACTGTACGAACACACTGAAGAGAAGATGGTCGAGGTGCAGAATACATCAGGATTAAGCTGGATCCAAGCCAGGTACGATTTGGGGCTGCAGTAGCGTATCAGCCCACAATGCTACGCCATTCTGTCTTCCACTCTTGTCTCACTGTCTCCAGGTTCATGAAAGATGCGGTAGATGAGCTCACCAAATGCCGAGCGACGCTCAAGGTACTAAAACCCAGCTTGTGACGTTTTCGACAGCTGATAAACACTCAGTGGACGTACGCTATGGCATTTTTTATCAAGAAGGGCAACATGAAGCAGATATTTGAAGACGTACAAGCGTTTGTAGTCAGGGTTATTTCAAGCCTCCATGTGATGCTGACCTTGATGTGTCAGAGACCTCGAGAAGGCGGTGGAAGCACTGTCTGAGATGCTGGAAGAGGAAGTTGCCCCAGAGACAGTACTCGCTCTACGTCAAAGGATGGTGGACAAGACGGTGAGAACCATGATCATGATTGTCTTTACCCGTCCTGCTCTACTTAATCTGTCATGTCATGATAGGTTTATGTACAGAAAAGGCACCAAATCATGCTCGATGACACCAGCATAGGACTTCAGGAAGGGAGATGGCAGTGGACTGTTACTGTGGAATAAGCTATACGCCTTTCCTCATCACATGTGACGAGAGAAGTTAAATAGAGCAACATAGGTATAAGACTGTCAGTAAGTACCGCATGCGCATCTAAACTTGACGGGTATATTAGATAGAGTCTTGTTGTATTACGTAATGTACCCTCTGGTACTTTATAACTCACCGGCCGTTATTTCCTCAGCTTGAATACAGACTACTGCAGACCGTGTTCTGGATATGTCTGGTGTTCCATTGTTGTTACCAGAGTTTTCGCAACCGCGACCATCATCATCTTCATGGCAGCCTACGAAGCATTTACTACCACCCAATCCTCCACCAGTCGATGAAACCCAAGTTCGTGACCAGGAAATGGCGGCACAGCGCCAACTCATGGACGGCAAGGCGTTGAAGAAAACACGTCCACGGAGAACAGTGGATTACGCGGGTGGGATGGGCCGGTGGGCACTGGTAAGTGCTAGTATATCTTTCAAAAGCCTGATTATTCAATGAGCCCGCAAGCTCCGTAAACTACGCCCCAGCCCTTATTATGTGCCACAATTACGTCCGGGACCATCCTACATTATCGATGTGAGTTATTCACAAAGCTGAGATGTAGAACCGCTGCAAACATTTATGTGCATTGTTCAGCTTCTTCCACCTAAGGCCTATCCCACCAATGCTTCTACATCGTTATGTACGAAATTTGTACACACGTCTACTAACAAAATACGATGTCCTGTGAATGTGGTAACTGTGCGTCCAAGACAGCCGGTGTTGTAGCAACAAATAACGCCTAGGTCACCTTTAGTGGACACCTGAAGGACGGCGCGTCCTCACTGGATCAACCAGCGGTGAATTCACCCTATGGAACGGTCTCACTTTCAACTTCGAGACCATCCTTCAGGCACATGATTCCGCCATTCGTGCTGTCTGTTTCTCCCACTCGGGGTCGTACATTGCCTCGGCCGATCAGAGTGGAATCGTGAAGTACTTCCAGCCCAACATGAACAATCTAACGGCTTGGCAGGCTCATCGAGAAGCTGTTCGTGGATTGAGTTTCAGTCCGGACGACGGAAGATTTGCAACTGCAAGCGACGACTCGACGGTACGATTATGGGCATTTGAAGAGAGTCGGGAGGAGAAGGTATTGACAGGTAGGCCAGGAGCATCACTGTCCCATGAGCATAAATGACAACAACTGTAACACAGGTCATGGCTGGGACGTCAAGTGTGTCGAATGGCATCCGACGAAAGGCCTGCTTGTATCAGGTAGTAAAGATAATCTCGTCAAGTTCTGGGATCCTCGGACAGGCACATGCCTTTCAACTTTGTCAGTATTTAACCAAAGCATTGTCGTTTCTAAGACTCATTTTTCGTAGTCATCAACATAAGAATACTGTTCAAGCACTAGCATGGTCGCCTAATGGCGACCTCGTCGCCAGCGCGTCGCGAGATCAAACAGTCAGAGTTTTTGATATCCGTGCCATGAAAGAGCTTCGAACTCTTAAGGGTCATAAGAAAGAAGTGTGTTGTAAGTCTTGGATGTGTCTTTCTGTACCTGCACTGTCACTGTCTCATCATCATACGTTGCTGCAGCGGTGGCATGGCACCCAATTCATCCCCTACTGGTCTCAGGTGGCTCGGAAGGGTCTATCTTACACTGGGATCTTACAGCACCCCCACCTAGTCATGCACTCTCCTCAACTCTCCAGCCAGGTCCTCGGGCGACTCTTGCTGAGGCGCACGATTCGAATGTTTGGTCGATTGCATTCCATCCACTCGGGCACCTCCTCGTCTCGGCCTCCAATGACCATACGACCCGGTTCTGGTCACGCGAGCGTCCTGGCGATGCTAATGCTGTGTTCAGTGCAGGCGGTGAGAAGCCTCCGGCGGCGCCTGAAGGTGGTGGGCAAGAAGACGAGGAAGAGATGGTCCCGGGTTTCCCAGGCTGGCAGGGCGAAGATGATGCATATGGGATGGACACTCAGGACGGATATTCTGGACAGAAGTTTAGCGCCGGTGAGGATACTGGGCTCCCTGGAATTCCAGGATTAGGAGGATCTTCAGGTAGCGGACCACCTGGTCCAATTTTAGGTAGACAGACCGGGCCCCTACCTTCACAAGCCGACATGTTGAGGCAAGTAGCCGGTTCACCTACACCTCCCACAGGAAGCCGGTGGGGCCCCCGGAAACGTTTTAGCTAACAAAGTATTGCCACTCTACCAATGCAAAGGTGGTAAAATACATGATACCGTACTGTATGGAACGGACGGTAATGCGGAGATGGGATCGAGTAGTGACAACAGATGCTGAGATGGGAAACAAAGCCAGATGTCCATACGGAGAATAAAAAAAGATAGAAACAGAACCAGAGAAAGGGATTCAACGAGAGAAACCAACGATCTCTTCTTAACCTGAATTTTTTTGGTAACATGTCATATTCTGTGGGGTGTATCCAGCTTAGCATCATTCATTCATCAACCCGACACGGGCAGGGGGGATAAGTGGGGGAAATCAATGGCGTGTATGTATCAAGAGGATGTCGTGAGCCCGCGACTGGGTGAGAAATCGGTGGAAATAGGTGGGCGTACGCGAGTGATAGAACCAGAGGGGGTGCCATCGGGGATTGAGAGGGTAGATTGATTGTCATCATGATGGGGTGGGGACGGCGAGAAATAGTCTTCGACGGTGGACGCAGAATGCACTCGACGAGGTGGAGTGCCATCCGGGGTGCTACTTGAATGGTTGTAGTATGTGGTGACGCCGGTAAAAAAACAAAATCTGCAGGATACTGTGTTATTTCCCGCTAGACAAAACAACTGAAGGGACGTACTGATCCAAAAAGGAATAATAGGGGGACGAATTGATTGGCGGACGCTGGACTCTGCTCCTTCCTGGAGTAGTCGTCGTCGTAGTTAGACTATCATTACTTGCAGCTCGAGGAAGCTCTCCGCGAGGTGACAGCGGCGACAGAGATGCCGGAGTGGACGAGGTCGAAATAGAAGGCGTGGAAATAGAATGTTCATCTTCGTTTTGACGCAACGCGCGCCAGACATTGTCAAATGGTCCACGAGATGTAGAGGGGGATACGGATGGTGAGCATGAAGATGAACTACTACTTTCGTCGCCGCTTAAATGAAATTCCGTACTGCCTCGAGGTGGCGTCGGTGGGATGATCGTAGGCATGCCAGGCGGCGTCTTTTTAAGCGATGATGTATCGGCGGCAATTTGTTCGAAGGATGAGCCCCGCACCCAACCACGAGTATGATGACGAGGTCTATCCTCATCAAAAGCGTCGTCGCCGTGGCCAAGGCGGTATTCTTCCACGCCTTCATCTGCAAAGTCAGCCGAATCGCGTGGGGATCTCTGCATGTGACTTTCACGAGGACTGCCGCTGGGACTGACGTCTAAGGGAATGGTCTTGCTGCGCCGATGGTGGCCCGCCGTATGAGGAAACTGTGCTGCAGTTGTCAAAGTAGAGGCAGGATTTGGTGGAGACTTTGCGCGACGTTGGACGGTGTTTGACCTAGACGCTGTGGAGGTTGGCGTAGGCGACTTCGCGTGCGCCTCCGGAGGAGTCCAATTAGGGCTCCTGAGACTCGCCCCGAAATCATATCGTGCCGAGAGAGGGACATCCGTGTTGGAGAGCGAGGGAGTACCAGTCGTCTTCTTCTGCTCATCAAGGGGAGATGGAGAGCGGGAGCGGGGACGAAGGGGTGGACTTGGATCGTCGTCGTCGTCGTCGTCGTCGTTTCCCAGGAGGCGATCGCCTAACCACACCCGAAGACCGCGTGGCTTTCTACGATTGAGGGTAGTGGTACGTGGAGGAGAATTATCGCCTTGCACATTCTGGGCAACTTTCTCGAGCTGTCTCCGAAGGTCTGCGACCAATGGGGGTCCCTCCGTGCCTCCGGAGGGTGATGGTAGTTGCGCCTGTCTGTTGGGGTCTTCTCTAACCTTTTCAAAGCCAACTTCATAATTTCTCCCCACATTACTGTCCCACATCTCTCGTCCGTCCGCCGTAAATCTTACACACAAGACAAGCTTCTTGAATTCGATACCGTTCATATAGTCCCCAAGGCGGACTCGGAATTCAAAGCGGTCGAAAGAATTGTCACGTAAAGACGCAATATGTCGAGCAGCGACCTCACTCGTGGTCTGCCACGCGTCCAGAGTGAAGCGCACGGCAACCCATTTTGCAAACGCGAGGTTACGCACAAGGACCTGACCCACTAGCGCTGTATTCTCTAATGTTAGCTTTTCGAGCCGAACATCAAATGTCCACGGTTCGGAAGGGGGAGACGGTAGGAAAATGGGTTTAAGGCGCAATGTCACACCAGGGATACGAGGGAAGGGAAAGCTGGTGTCTGTGGTGTCGCCCTCGCTCGTCTCGGTTGGACTGCCGTCCCTGCTCACCGCGAGCGGTTTCTGTTCTGCGAGAAAGAGCTTGACATGTTCGAGATGGGCGTCAAAATGCACAGATTTTGATCCCATGGGTGTTGTTGGGGCGCTCTTCGTGCGAGCCCGTCCTGGACCAGACATAGTCCATGTTGCAAACCCGGTTGACTTGAGTGACGGCTTGACGAGCTCGCCACTCTTTTTCCGGAGAAGGAACGCGGAGCTGGGACCGGGTGGGATGGCGGCAGGGACAGGATCCGAGAGGGTAGGCGTCCTTGCCATGTCCACCTCTGGAGGAGCGTCGGACGGAATATCTGGTATTCGCCCACGGGACTGCTCTGGGTTAGTACGGGGGAACGGGCAGAAACTACGAGGCGTGGCCTGCGACGATGATGAATCCTCCGATGCTGTCTCCTCCACCAACCGAATCTGTCCCTGTGACGTAGTGGTACACGTGCTACTGGCTTCATTGAGGATCTGTCCCGTCCCACTCCCGCTGCTGGATCTTCGCTTAGGGACAAAGGCGAACGGCCGTCCAGCTGTATTTGAGTCCTGAAGGTCAGCACTATACGAAAGCTGGCGTTGATGTACAGTATTAAAAGGGGTCGTGTGTGCTTCGTGTGTGCTCGTAGATGTGCTGGATTGCATAGTCGGTGTCGGGTCCAGGACTGAAGAATTAGAACGTTTGTTGAGTATATGAGTCGAGCGAAAGACAAGCAGCCATAACTACCTACATAGATCAGGATAAAGGGCGAATAAAGGTATAAATCAGGAACCCCTCTTCAGACCCTACTAGACAGTGAGCTGAGTAGCATAGCGAGGGTAGAGATAGCTCACGGCTGCTTCCTGCGTTTCCTAGCTGCCCAGTAGGAGGAAGGAAGGAGTGGGGAGGGAGCTTAGGCAGGAAATTTTACGAGAGGATCTGAGACAGGTGCCCACTCAGCTGGCGGGCTGCGAAATAGTTTCCAAACTCTTATCTGCATCAACCATTGGGCCAGTTATTTGGACGAGGTAAGACACGACTCACGCGCAAACGTGCCTCGCTCTTACTACGCCAAGCAAGTACGCACGAGTGCTATAAGAGAGTTTTACTTGTTGCGACGCTTCTAGGCCTGCGACAGCTCGAAGATGGCTACGCCCCTCTATCTCTCTTCGCGTGAAATCTCTTTCCTTCTTAAGCAAACCCAAGTCTCCCACTCCATCTATGTGTACGTAGTAAACTCGTCATTGTCTGAGGCCTGAGGCCTAGGTCGAGGCAATCTGTCTGATAGGTTATAGTGTCTCCGCCCTGGTTCGAAGTTCGGTCATTCGGACCACCCCGAAATCTAACCGAGAAGATGAAATTCTTTGCGGCGTATAGTGCCCAATTAGTGCGCTTACTGATTGCAATAGCCGCTCGCCGATTGCACACAATCATGTTTTTGCAGTATCATACCTTCTCTGTCGGTCGCTAACGGTCTGTGATGGCTGTATCATACCTTCTCTGTCGGTCGCTGACTGTCTGTGATTGCTATATTACAGGCGATTGGGCAACCAGTATGGCCAAGTGCAGTCTTACCCGCCGTGGGGTCCTCTAGGGTAGTCGCCGGATGTTCTGTGTCTCCTGTACACGTTCAATGCATCCCCGGTTTCTGGCAAGATTTCCTCGCAGCAAGCTCACCAGATCGGCCTAAAAAGTATGCCCGCGTTGCGCAAGATCATAGTATTGTCTTATTAGCATCTCTTCCCTGCCTTCCCTGCCTTCCCTGCCAGAGCGGAGACAAGGGAAGCGATGATCGTTATTACGAAAGTAGGAATTTGCACGTCCGGTGACTCCATCGATGCCGAAAGCTTCGCCATCCGTCAACTGCCGCTTTACATAGGTCAGGTCTTTTTTCCCGCCCCCGCCCTACTGGCGCCCCCCTGCTCGTTCCCACCACATCCCCGTGTCCGACGATATTAGATCATGGACGAAGGCAGCTGTAAATTACCTGTCGACACTGGCTCTTGGATTGCGCGCGCATGAGCCGTGGCCTGTGCGACTCTCAGAGCGTGGAGGCCTCCGCAGGCGCTCTTTTAGACTGCGGGGACCTAAATGCATCTCAGGTGAGCTCATCTTCCTTGCGGATGTTTACAATACGCCTTCTCATCTTCCAATTGTCCTTTGACATGCAATCCGAAGT
Source organism: Ramaria cf. rubripermanens (assembly GCA_003316465.1). NCBI lineage: Eukaryota > Fungi > Basidiomycota > Agaricomycetes > Gomphales > Gomphaceae > Ramaria > Ramaria cf. rubripermanens. Next base: position 18,299 of record QFFB01002892.1, on the reverse strand, counting down.
TTAATCTCAATTTGTGGCGTTTTCAGGAGTAGAGATTGTTCCAGGTCGGTGGTGTAAATTGGTTATCCTGTTGGTATACGTCTGGCAAGGCTTTACGTCCTTTGAATCCAGTCCAAATGTCAGGTCCGTCATGGTATTCACATTACTTGGCAGCGATGCTCGAGATAATGATTGGATAGCTATCTATAACGGAAACCCCTAATGTCCTAGTTCTAAACTGGCCGTGCGGCAGTCTCAGGTTCAGAACCTTTACTGAAACCGTAAGGCCAGAAACACAATGATAGCGTTCAGGCTGTCATCGGCATGAAGTCGGCTTGATTCTCGCCGAGTACCAGCGTTCATCCGTCGCTTTGTTGGCATTACCTGCGCTTTCTGCACGGAATTCGCATGCGACCAAAGTTTGAACGTATGTAATTTACTCGTTATGTTTCTCCATTCAGGTGGATCTAAGGCTGGCAGCTCATTCGTATGCAGGCTCAACGCGCAACTGGATTCTGACCTCTAGCTACTGGCCTTGGTGGTTATGGGTGGGGTTGGACGAATAAATAAGGCAAGAAAGGGCCCAATTAAAGGTTAAGAACGAGGTGTGCTTCCCTCGTCCTAACCTTTCGCTCAGGAAGTCAATTTGTGTGATGGTAGACATTCCGAGAACTTCCCTGCCATCAGGTGACGTGCGGCCTATATTCCAATGATTATCTACCAGCGCGTTTGACAGATATGTAATATCTGTCTCTGCTTCGCAATGTTCATCGTGGCCGTTTCCATAACACTTCCAGGTTCTCTCGCCATATAATCACTGGAAAAGGTGATAGCTAATTCTTGTGGCTTCATTGTACCGCCACTCCCTCGGAAAGTCTGAAGGCCATGCGCGGACCATAATGGCGACAATGTGAGTCGTTTGGTACCATTTTCCCTGACTATCTGCTGGCGATAATATGTCATGAGATACGCCAGATAACTATACCTATTTAGGCTACGGACCTGACACAAGACTTATTATAGGTGATAAAGACGCGCAACTTTGCTGAAGAAGCTCCGCGGCTAGTCAATACGATTCCATCTGATTGTCGTGATATCTCAGCGAACTTGGCACACGAGTACTGTATCCATCTACCTCCCAGGTATAAATAGGCCGTACGCACATGCGTCACATATTGTGACCAGAGCTTTAGTCAGGCGAGTTACTACCTCTCACAGTTGGTCATTGCAGTAACGATGTCCCCAGAACGGAATGGTCTTCTCTCAGTCCCTCGACATCGGATGCGGAATGCGCCGGCACACGGCCATCTGCACACATACCAATACGATTGAACCTCATCACATCGATTTGTCTTCTTTACGGACACGGACTAGTCATGGTTCAGCATCGGCGATAACGTTTGAGGGGAACTCAGGGAAACTACTTATGGGAAGTTTGGCGTATTCTTATCTGTCCCACCTACGTAAGTCAAAGGAAGCGATTGCTTCATCCACGTTGTGATGGAACTCACCATCAATGACGACCGTGTCGGCACCTTTGCTGAGAGGGATCTTTTGATGACTCTGATTCGGAGTTCTGCGGATCGCCACGAGCGACGATCCCTCAGACAGGGACTCGGTGTCCCGTGGATGGTGCACCGTTTTTATCCGGTACGCGTGGCCCGGACAACGCACCAAAAAACAGTGGGTCTTGAATGATATCTCTTGTTATCCCGCTTCCATCCCATCAGTGAGCTCAATGCCCATATGCCTGTATATAACAAATAAAACAAAATCTTGAAGCACAGTTGTGCTGGCAAGTTGTATGAAACACTGTAATATCCCTGCACATATTTACCAGAGATCTCAGGTTGTAGCCACAGGTCAAGCACCTTTGCGGTGATGAGCGCATCAATGTCGACATCGCAAAAGCATGAGGTCGCAATCTTTGCCGCATGGGGCGGCATCATCAAGGGCCTCAGCCGGCCGTTGACGATGCAGTTCCCAAAGTTGGCTAACGCGTGCTTGGACTTAGGAAAATAATGGTTATTGGAGGCTCATACGCACGAACTAGTATTCATTGCTACACAGGATACAGCGGGATACACTTTGCACGACGTTTTCCGTCGGTGACGTCGCTCCGCGCTAAACAATTTTTTTTTCCAAGCTCAGACCTTGTGGTACGTTCATTCCGCGTGGTTAATATTACTGGCTTTCTCCGAGACTCCTTTGTTGGATCACGGACGCACTTAGGGCGCGAATTACGCTGTTGATATGAATATTGGACCGGATAACCGTCGGGGAAAGGGCCGGTTCTGTAACTTTGCTCGCCTTGGCCAGCCATGCTAAAGTCTTTGAGCAAACATTCATGTTCGCTTCGGGTCACACACATCTACTGGATGCTATAGATAAGTACCTCACTGAGGCTCATTGACAATGTGCGCCGGAGCTTGCGGATTTGCTACGGCAACATATGATCTCTCAGGATGCTCTCAATGAAAGTAATCTGGCATATGGTCCTTGGAGAAGTGGATAGAGATTCTGCACTTTCCTACCCTATTCCAACCTGCAGATCCCTCGACTTGGCGAGCGTTGGGATGTGGCTAATAATGTGCCAGAGCAGGCAAGTGGAGCGTTCAAAAAGTTTCGGAGCTTGTATGAAGCGCACACATCAATCACCCTTTCGTGGTACTGTCAATGATCCCGGAGCGATGTCCGTCAATAATAACATTCCGTTTTACTCTCCGAGTACTTCGATTTCTTCATAGGGTTAAGTACAGTATCTCCCTTCACCGTCTATTCCGTACTCTCTGCATGGAGACCCAACTTGTCCTGAAGGGTAATATTTAGGATGGCATCCAACTTGACATAATATTATTCACGCATCCGAGTCCATCGACCTAGCGATTCGAATCTGAAGGATTATTCTTGATTCCCTCGGATGACTCCATCAAGTTGCAAGGAGATCAACTAGCCGCTCTTCCTCGCACTATGACGTCACACGAGTGTCCCGAGTTCAGATCCATCGGTGCTGTGGCTGCACTCTTATGTGTCTTATGTATCTCTGCGATTCATCACTGCAGCCAGGAACAGCCGGGCGATATGACCAGCGGCTGTTCTTGCAAATGTTCCCCCCCTCACCTCTATCTGCTAGTTCATCGCATATTGCTCAGGTCTTGCTCCTCCTGCAATACCCTCCTCAGTCTCCCTCAGTCTTTTGTGGAATAGCACCTGATTTTTTTGTTCAGGAAGTGCTTTGAACAGCCACGCTCCACTTGGTGTCTTACGCTGGTCAATATTTTTATGCATGTGGTCCTGCATAGTCTAATCCGTCCCACGTACTCTGAGGCGCTTCAAGCACTCGTATCTCCAGCAGCTCCCTTAGTACTATACACGCATGCATGCATTGTTTATTGTTTATTTTATCAGCATCTCTCTCGTCGATAAAGTTGTAGTTGATTGAGGTACTAGTGATCCCAACATGCACTGACGTGGAGATTGCCCGACTACAAAGCTAAAAGGGCCTGTCTACCAGTAGACAGGATAAGCATGGCATGTTACATTAAAAGAATTCATAAACTCACATGGAATCTCTAAGTCTAGGTATTTGTGCCAACCTAGGGATACACTAAGCCAAGGAGTGACTAGCTGGGAGCATTGTAAGTATACAACAGGGATCTCATCCTGGTGCTGTCACCTGTGTCAGCCTGAGCAATTGCAAGTCTTAATATAATGAACCATTGATGAGACAGAGGATGATCATTGATACTGCTGGACTATACCTAAGTGTAAGGTAAGGCCTAATAGTGGTGTTGTTATTCAAGCTAGAAGAGCCTGCCTGTGCATGAATGCAATAAGGTACAGCCTCAGTTGTGGATGTGTTATGGATGTGTCAAACCATAAGGCAGAGAAGGATGGAAGGTGGGTTGGAAGGGACTTTGGCTTCAGCTTATGTGCTGTGCCTCTCGACAGTCGTGGGTCCCAAGATTTTGGAACAGGAGGTCAATCAGATAACACAGTTCTGCAATACATGTGGAAGTGTGGAAGCAATAGTGGAAGTGTACTAAGAACACTATGGACAAGGTTCACACAAAATGTGGTTGATATTCGAACTAAGGTTACTAGTATGAATACAGGGCTTATATACTAAGGGGTACACGTAAGGAAGTAATAGTGATGAGATCTGAGTTGGAGTGGAAGAGGTGTTCAGTATGGATCATGAGCAGAGTTGGGGATCATAGGGCAGGGGGGGACATAGACTTGGTATCTAATATAGGTACCTCTCATCCGTCGGTAGGGGAACACAGATGTTCCATGAGGAACAAGGTACCCTTGCTGACGGAGGGGCTGGGAGGATTGGAGAGCTGAGTAACGGCAGGGTGGTAACAGAATGATAGGGTGGGAAGCGGAATGGGAGAGTGGAAGGCATGGATGTAACAGGATGTTACTGTGACTTGAAGTCAAGCTTGAAAGATGAGTGTTATTCAACCTGGAAGAGCCTGCCTGTGCATGACTGCAATAAGGTGTAGCATCAATTGTGGATGTTACTGTAATTGAGGGTCTGTTAAAAGGGAATGTGCAAGGCCTGGCTAGTGGTGTTGCAGTCGATTGTCTGTTGGCTCTCTGGTAGAGTTGATGTGTCAATGCTGTATATCAGGGAGCTTGCTAGAGGCCTTGGCGTGTCATCAAGTGATCTAGTGGTTGCGGTGACAGCGATTGGTGGGGGAATGTGTGAATAGTGAGTAGTGTAAGACTTGGGAAATGTTTGCGGGTTGACTTGAGTGCAGGGACTGACCAGCAAAGACAATAGTGAACATATGAGTGCCTGACAGTGTTTTTATACAAGCATAGACTAAAAAGACCATGATGGATCAGAAAGTGATAAGGGGAGAAGTGGGGTGGGGCTGTAGCTATGGGTATTGGCTTGAGACACATATATGTCCTGCACAATTATGTATGATGTGTCTTGCAGATCCACAGAGTACTATCTATATGTGCAGCACATACATGATGTGGTACGACATGTGGGATGTTAGGGGGATCAGCATCATGTGGTTAAGAAATAATAAGAAAAGAAAGGAACATGGCATTGCACCTCCTTGTGTGCACATGCCCCTTGAACTCATGTTGACCCCTGGCCTGAGGTCCTTGGATATTAGCTCACATTCCCCTAATGGTGGGGCTCAACTCAGATGTTGACTGGCATTCCCCTGGTGTCAGGGCTTGCCTCAGTACATAATGAGTGTGTCTTGTGCACTAGATGTGCACATGACTCAGTGACTTGTTGTAGGTATGTATGGTGGACTTGGTAGAACTCGGTGTATTGCATATTGTAATCATAGCAGTTACTGCAAGTTGAGCTTGAAAGGTGAGTGTGATTTGACCTGGAAGAGCCCACCTGTCCATGGACGTAAAAAGGTGTGGGTGGTGGAGAGCAGTATGGTTAGACTTTCAATGGCTCAGAACTGGATGATCAGAGGTTGTTGCCCCCAAAGAACAACAACTTCCCAAGCTAAAAGTTCTTTGTGAGAGGCTAGATGATAACTTTATCTTTTGTGAGACCTGGAATCCAACTTTTCACCAAGCTCTCAGCCTGAAACAGCATGGCAATTACACAAGATAGGGAAATTATGTATGTACAGTATTCAATTGAAATCGTTCTTGCATCTCAACATTGCAGTACATAGTGAGAAGTTTCCAGCCTTTGTCCGAGTCAACCAGAGTCTGAGCCATGTATTCACACAATGATAACTGTCAGGAGACATTTGAGGCTGCTGAGTGGTTTCAAGAGAACCAGGCTCACTCTGGACATGCTCCCTGGCCTCAGGCTTAGGCTCAGTCACAGTTGCGCCAAACTCAGGCTCAGTCACAGTCACTCCAACTCAGGCAGCAATCATCATGCCTGTTGATAATTTCCAGACAAGTGATGTCCCTGTATGAGAGTACAATCCAACCCAAGGCTGTCAGGGGGTTGTCTATGTTCCATGTTTATGCTTAGAGGTAGGGTCCCAATTGGAAATATGCAGAACTTATTCAGCACCAACAAAGCAGCTACCAGCCTACTTTCATTCAGCAGCAGGATCAAGGTCACATATTTGTACTGCTGAATGCCCAGTCTGTCTATACCCTGATTACTCCACCTGCATCTCACACCATGTCTCCACCTGCAGGCATCACTAAAGAGTTAGTGAGGATACCTGTTCCTAATGCTCCAGGTAACTACCAGTATCATGCCAGTATGCACAATCCCACCACACCCATCACCAACAACTTGGGATCACAGCCTCCCATATCCTATCATCCCCAGGGTTTTCCAGCAGCAACTGACTTGCCTTTGTCATCCACAGTAGAGTGTATATGTTACTAGTAATTATTAGCCTTGGCCGATTCCAACCTAGATAGAAATTATTACAAGACCATGTGAATATTTTAAGGAAAAATGTGTTCACTTGCATCCACTACACACAGGCTCCAGTAAGACAACCCCATATATGAAACCTGTCCCTCCCTCCACCTTTTATGGCTCCACTGTGCTATCCCCAACACATTCCACACAACCAAACCAATTGACCCTGTAATTGACCCTGTGCTGCTCAATACCAATGCTGATGACATGCCATGCCCACCTTTGATACAACTGGCAGGCTCAGCACCCAAATCACATAGGACATGTTAAAAGTTTTCATCATGTAACCTGGATCAACTCTTGGGAGCAGTCATACTGAGGTGTGCAATGAGATTCAGTAAAGACCTGTTATCTGTGTGCTCCAGGGCAGCTGATGATATTTATGGTGGCTCATGATATTTATGGTGGCTCATGATATTTATGGTGGCTCATGATATTTATGGTGGCTCATGATATTTATGGTGGCTCATGATATTTATGGTGGCTCATGATATTTATGGTGGCTCATAGCACACATCTTTGCCTTCCACCATGTCAGGCATTCTACAAAGATCCATGTTCTTATCTGAAGAGCAGTAGGAGGAAGCAAAACAAGAGTTAAATGGAGCTAGAAACATGATATGATGTACTACAGTAGTATTGTAGTACATCACATCATATTTATCAATGGCCAATGGAGTGATGTAACATAATACCAACTGTCTATGAAGGTGTGCAGGGCACAGTTACTCAAAAATACACAAGAGGCAGTGCTGCAAGTTAAGAGTCAGAAGTAACAAGTGCAATTACTACTGTACTGTATCTACTACATCTGGTTGCAATCTACTTGTCTAATTCACATTTGCTATGTTCCCTCTCCATTGTTCTGTATGTTTTGAACCTCTGAGAGTGTTTCCAGGCACAGTCCTGGGTCTCCATTTTGATTCCCCAAGTAGATCTTTGACTTCAAGACAGCCTGTTAGCATCTGTTAGCATCAATGTTATACAAAACTCACATTCTGTGCCACATACCATAAGATATCAACAAATAAAAAGTCTTTGAGCTTCTGACTGTTGGCCCATTTCAGCAAGAGTTTGGTCTCCAGTTCTTGCACCTTTGCTCTTTTCTGCACCAGACTCTTCTCAAGATTTCTTTGGTCCAGCCATTGTGAGGGCAACCTCTGCTTTGCAGGTGAAGTCTTGAAAAGTCCTGCAAAGTCCCTGTGCCCTATGTCTCACTTTGATGCAAACATTCCATGCCATGCTGGAGTCCTGCAAAGTGCATGCAAAGTGTACACAGCCCAGCTGAAGTTGATACCACCAAATGCCACTTTGGCAACTGGCCTCTTGTCCCAGAGCTTTGCAGGTACTTCCTCCAGCATCTTCCAAACACCTCCTTGGTCCTGTCCATATTTTGGCACCCCTGTTGCTTATATGATTTAGACTTCAGAGGTGCAGAGTTATGATGCCCAAAGTATATAGTTGTTAGCAGGTGGGCAAAGGGATCCTCAGAATTTTCTCTTAGGATTTCCCCTTCACCAGTGTGCTGCTTGGGTGTAGAGTGTCTGCTTAGGTTGCCCTCACAGCCATGAACATTCAATAGCCAATAGAGAGTAGCTGCTCCTCAAGACTGTCTATATCCCTATTCTCAATTGGTGAAATGCAAGAATATCATGGTCAATTGGAGATGATGAACAACAACAGCCAGGCCCAGCTGTTGGAAGCTCAGATGGCTCAGCTTGATTTGATTGACCTGAGGAGGCTTTTGTGTGAACAATACCCAGGGTCTGAGATTGAGCCCTAGACACTGAATGATGAAATTTTTTTGCAGGTCCAAAGATGGTAGGAAGGTGCAATGTCTGATGTGATTTTAAGTTCATAGATGTTACCTGGAACTTTGGAGATCGGATGCTTGGAGGTTGGGCTTTGAGGGGGTGCAAGGTGATAAAATGTAAGAAGAAGGAAATAGAGGACTTGATGTGCATTAACTTGAGTGCATAACTGGCCTCATCATGAGGGATGGGCTAAAATTGTATGAGATTCAAGTAGCTACTGATCTAGCTACTTATACATATGCGAACACAGGGGTGGAGCCCTGTGGAACATCGGATTAGGAGCTGATGATGCAAGTGTGATGCAAATGTGATGAAGGATAATGAAAGATAGAAATATACATAATAAATCAAGAAAAGTAGTAGAAATAGTAGGAAAAATACCATAACCTCCTGAATTCATAACACAAGGGGGGTAGGGACTTGGCTTCAACTTATGTGTTATACCACCCACTATTGTTCAATCCCTAATTTTGGAGGTCAGAAGGTCAGAGGTTGCCTGGAGGTTTGGACTCAGAGTTTCACTAATAGTATCTAACTATGGAGACAGTGATGTGAGAAGAACAAGAGGTTGGTAACAGGGAAATTAGTCAATATTCAAACTAAAGAATGAATACAAAATTGGAGGGCTATTAATATCTTGTATCCTAATTGTATCCTAAGAACATGTAACAAGAAAGACATAAACAAAGAACAAGAAGGATATACAAGTAGTATAATAAGCAGAGTTTGGAGTCAGATCGGAGGTTCAGATTGAGCAAGGTACAAGTATTCTACTTTGGGTTGTGAATAAGGATTATACTGTAAGAGGTATATAACAAAGACTGAAACAGAATATAATAGTTACTTCAGAGTTTGGAACTCTGGAGATTTGGAGCCTTGGTGTTAGATCTTGAGGATCTAACATATGAGGTCTGTGAGACAGTATGTGGGTGGCTGGCAACTTGGAGCTCAAGCCTGTGCGGCAAGGCAAGGCAATGAGAATGGCAAGGCCAAGGAGATGATGAAAGCTTTTTTTGGGCCTGGTATGACCAGGACAGGTGTCAAGATTGGAATTTAGGGTAAAGATAGAATGTCAGTGTAATTCCGACATGGGCCTACAGTTGTAGCGGATAACCCAAGAGTAGTACACAAAGAATCGCACATGTCCTCAAGGAAAGGTCACCCCAGTTCAGGTGTTCCTTTTGCTGATCCAAACACTCCTGTGAAGTGCTGTGAATAGTGGTCTCGGTGACACCCCTAAGGGGGCATAGTGAATAAGATCAAAGGTCTGAGCTCACTGTTGGATACAATGACTGATGAGACAGAGGAATGTTGTACTAAGGTTTTTTTCCCACTAGTGAGGAGTCAAATAATGAGGTAGACATATGATAATTGAACTAGAGAATTATACAGGCAGAATAGAAGTACTTATAGTAAAAAGTGAATTCAGGGGGGGCTGGATCGAGAGAGGCTAGAATACTATAGAAGGGTAGTGTGTTCTAGGACACAGAGTCAGGGTCAAACCACCTTCATGGGGCATGGCAACAGATGGGTCTGTGAGTGAAACCCATCAGTTAGATTGGACTGCTGCTCATCCTTGGTGACCCTGCATGCCATAAGGAGACTGTAAATGATGCGAAACAGGGGTGAAGTATTGTGGTACAATGGTGAAGATCATGTTGGATGACCAGCAAATAGGAGTGAGATTGACTGCGGAGGCCTTGCCAACATCAGTGCAATGGAAGGCCACTGGGGGGATTGACGTATTCGCTGAACTTGGGATGTAGAAAACAGCAGTTATGACAGCAGGGAGGATGATGGTGTAGCATGGATGATAGTGCTTGAGGGCATAGTGAATAACATAGAGCATGTGGACTGGCAGTATATCAAAGTTCAAGACATTGAAGGACCCAGACCCCTTGAGGACAACTCCCTGTCAAGCTCACTCATTGAAGCTCAAGTTGATAGTATGGGGTCTACCCCCCACACCCAAAACAATTCTCTGAATGTGTTTGGGATCATGCATGTTTGATTATGTGTGTGACAGATGATTCAGTCTCTATTGAGAGCATCAAGGCACCCCCAAAAATATCCCAGACAAGAACCTGGATGTCACAGACCTTACTGAATTTGAAGCTGTTGGTGACATGCAGACCAAGAACTCCACCAAGTCAGATCTCAGTCCATTCAAGAATCCCAGTACTCTCAACTTGCTGAATTGGTTTTGGGATTGTGGATTGCTCAAAAGTGTTAGTGATTGTGATTGACTTGTCAGGGAGGTATTCCATGCTCCAGAAGGGTTCAACCCTCAGGACATTCATGTAGCTGACCTGCGCACATTGGATAAGCTTCTCTAGCCACCTGGTCAAGTTCAAGTTGCAGATAGGAATGACATGGATTCACACTCCAGGTTATCTGCATACACAGACAGTTGGATTGAGACTGCTGTCAATATACTGATACCTGACTGTGTCCCATGTTCTCTTGGTGAAACAGAGGCACACAAGTTTCAGTCCCTCACTTTTATTAGTGCAAGCTCACAGAAGTTATAAAAGTGGCCTTCATGTCTTTGGCTGCAAATAGATTTCATTTTTCAGACTACAAACAATTTTGGCAACCACCATATGACCAATCTGCACCCCAATGTGTTTTTGACAAGGTTTACACCTCAGACTCATTTCTGCTGTGGAGGAGGAGATCCAACATCTACCACTGGAGCTGAATTGTAATTTTCCCCCGGCAGTAGCAGGGATGATGTTTACATCTGATGGTCTCCAGTTGACCAGTTTCATGGCATCACTTTAGCCCAGCCATACCTACTTTGCCAATCAATCAAAAGTGGGAGGGAGCTAAGCCCCATGCCTGAGCCACTCACCACATAGCCTACTTTCCAAAGGTGATCTTTCTATTCAAGAGGCATATACATATGAGCTCACATCCAGTCAATCCAAGCAGTAAGCATGCTTCAACACCTGTTTTCATGTATGCTTTAACTTGTAACTGACTTGTCATTGTATGTGTAGACAAAAACAGGATCTACTCACAATCAAAGCATGGCACATTGGTTGTGCTGTGGACATGTTCTTGAATCTAGGCATGGTCTTTAACTTTGGTTTGGAGAACATGGTGGCTCTGGCCTCAACAATGCTAGGTGACCTTGAAATTGGAGGAATAATGGATGAGTAAGTGGCTTTCAATGTCCCCCAGACTCATGGTACTCATTCTATTATACAACACTGCCACAGGCAGATCCATTGGTTTAAAATCTATAAACATCTCTGCACAAGGATATGTCACTTTGAGGTGCACATCATTGATGTCAAGGTGCATACCTTCTGCAAGCATGAGGAGTTGGTATGCACTGTTCATATTACAACTCTATGTATTTGAATTTCATGCCTATAGTTCAAGGTAGGCCTGTTGGCTGCCCACTCTGAGGATATCATGGCCTTGAAGGTCATTGTGGTCAATTGGCTCTTCACCCCTCTTATAACACTTTAATGGCTGCATAACCCCTAGCTTGTAACTCCAAGACCATGTGAGGGTTCAATGACCCTATGATTGGTGAGCTCTTGTATCCAACAGATTTGAAATGGTCAGATTCAGCATGCACTCCCCTCCTCTGGAATATGTCTTATGTTCCAGCACTGATATGATTCAGTGTACAACAGGGTTTGCATAATGGCACAATGTTACATCTGTGCATTCCACACTTCTGGTTCCACCTTCCGCACTATCACTTCTGTTACTACCCTACCTTTACTCGGCTCTCTGATCCCCACAGCCCCTCTGTCGGCAAGGGTACCTTGTTCCTAGTGGAATGTCTGTGTCCCCATACTGATGGATGATGGGTACCTTTTAGATATCATGCTTATGTTCCCTTTCTATGCTATGGTCCCTGACTCCGTTTGTGATTCACATTTGTGTACCTTTTTTGCTCCAACTTGGAACTCATTACTCCTACCTACTTACATGTACCCTCTAGTATTGTTAAGGTTGCATACTGATGGGTGGTACTGAGATACTTGGCATTCGGCTGAGAGAGGCTGGGTCGAAGGGACTTGGCTTCAACTTATTAGTGTTGTGCCCGTGTGGTTGTCTGTCCCTATATTTCAGACCAGTGGCCCAAGGGCCATTTCACAGAGTAGAGTGTAGGCTTAGGGGGGATACTTTGTTGATATCAGAACTGAGTAGCATACAGGGGAGTATTGAACTTATATACTAGTGTGAGGGTATGGGGATCGGGGGGAGGGTGACTGAGGGGTCATGTGATACGGGCAGGGTAGAATGTACTAATAATGAATGAGTAAGTATAACATATGATGACTGGGGTGTGACCAAGTGTGACTGAAGCACACCGAGGCTGGAGGCCTGAGGTATGTGGTCCAAAGTCCCGAGGTATGCCGAGATCTGAGGTGAATGGGGATCTAACAGTACCTCCCTCTTATGGCTGAACCCATGAGGCCATATAGAGTTGGGGATCTTGCCTTATGGCAATCTGGGTGTATGTGCATGCAGGTTGGCTGAATACCTATTACATAAGAAATTGGTTGGGAAAAGATCTAAAAGGAGGGGGTTGGATGGTGGTCTGAGCAGAGATTATAGCCATGTCTGTGCCATTGAATACCCACAAAGAGATACTGGATGAGATCTCAGCCAAAGAGCTCATGCTCAAGGCTGAGTTTGCAGCATGGCGAGCGGAGTTTGCAAGAATTCAGGCCGAGAAAGTGTGGCGGGAACAGGAGGAGCAAGAGTGAGTAGCAGTGGTGGCCAGAGCCAGGGAAGAGGCAGAGGCTAAGGCTGCGGCCAAGGCTCGGGCAAGACAGGTGGCTAGGGAGAAAGCCAAGCGGGAAGTGGCCTGGAGGCAGCATGCCCTGAAGGAGGTCGAGAAACGCCAGGCCAAGGAAATTCAGAGGATGACTGAGGCTGTGGCACTATGGGGGCTGTTGACACTAAGCACTCCCAGGGCGGGACCTTTGAAGGAGGCCCAATGGAATTTGGGAGTGGTGCTGAAGGGGCCAAAAAAACCTTCACAGGTGTGTAAGGCTGACTAGCTTGGTGATTCTACTTCTGACAGATGAATAGAAGGTGGCAAAGTGCGACACTTGTCAAAAGTGTTGCAAGAATTGCATCCGAGGCGGGGGCAAGGCCTGCCAATGATGCAATGCTCAGAAAGTGTGGTGTTCCTTCACTGTGGCTCTGAAGCATAGTTGGAGCATTCTTGAGTCCAAGGATGACAAGTCAGAGGCTGAGTTGGAGCTGAAGTGAAGATGGACACCTGGTGTTCAGCCAACACAAGGGTTGGTCTCGGTGGAGCCAAAAAGGCTGTTGTCCAACATCTAGGAGGATATCCTGTCAGTCCTCCTTTGGCAGCATGAGTGGCAGCTGGGGCAAGCAAACTGAGAGGCTGAGCAACTGATGCTGATGAAATTGGTGGTTAAGTCGCAGTTTTACACAGCTGAAGCATTTGGTTGTCTGGCAATTGTACTGGAGTGACTGGTGGCGGGTGTGTTGATGTCAGGGTCTCTGGCTGAGACCGACATGCCGAGGGGGCTTGGAGAGGGGTCTAGCACGGAGCCAGGGACCTTGGCTAGTGCAGAGATACGGGGTTTGGGATGTGGGGGTTCGGAGGTCAAGGGGTTGGGGTCAGGTGTGAAAACAGGGGACAAGGAGAAGGAAAACGAGGAAAAAATGGAGGATTGGGAGAAGAAAGAAGAAGACAAGGCTGAGAAGGTGAATATGAAGGGAAAAGGGAAAGCAAAGGAGACCGAGAGAACAGAGACAGAGGAGGGGAAAGAGACCGAGAAGGGGGTTGGGGAAACCAAGAAGATCGGAGAAACCAAGGAGCTCGGGGAAACTGAGGAGGCAGACAGGGACAAGGAGGGGCAAGAAGAGGAGACAATGAAGTAGGAGGCAGGTGTTTTCTCGGATGTATATAATAAAGAATTGAACTTGTATAACCAAAACAAAAAGCAGTGTGACTAAGATATGAATGGGTGAAAATTCTGGGTTTTTGGAATTTTGGGTTTTTGGTGTTGGGAACAGAGACATGGAGAAACTATTTATGAAAGTGATCATGATAGTAACATAAGAAGAAATATGCATTGGATCAAGGGGACCAAGGTCTGGGTTTGGAAGGGTAAGTTCAATGGGAATCAGTGACAATCTTAGCCACATGACCTAACTCAGTTGTGAGGATCCAAGAAGTCTCTTCATCGGTGCCTTCATAACCAGCCCAATGGACCAGGTATAAGAGGTTACAGGGTCTTTGATGGTGGTCGATCTTTGAATCCAGAATCTTGGAAATCTCATACTTGGGCTCACCAACAATTTCAACTGGTGGAGGTGGCAGCTGAATACGCTCCGGGATGGAGTTTGGTGTAGTGGGTTCGAGCATAGAGACATGGAAGACTAGGTGGACTGTGCACATGCTGTCCGGAAGCTGAAGAGTGTAAGAATGGGAACCAACTTGGGCAATGATCTCAAAGGGGCTGAGGTACTTCTCAGCAAGCTTCTTTGAAGGCCAAGTGGTTCAGAAGAATTGTGCTTTGACAAATGCAGAGGATCCTATAGCAAACTCAGGGGCCAGAGCATACTGAGCCTTAGCCAAAACCTGGTACTGAGACTGAGTGAGTTTAATCTCCTCTTTCAAGGCAGTATGAAGCAGGTCAAGGTCAATGGTGAAGTCTCAAGCTCATGAAGATGCAAGGTCCCGTTCGGGGTGAATCCTGAGGTTCAGGTGATAGCCTTTGTAGGCATAGAAGGGTGAAATGCCCATAGTAGCACTAGGGGCATTGTTATAAGCAAACTCTGCGAGTGGTAGCAAATCAGACCAATTGTCCTGCTAATAGTTGCAATACACTCGGAGGTATTGTTCCAATGTTTGGTTAACACGTTCAGTTTGACCATTGCCTTTGGGGTGGTATCCCGAGGTGAAATGCAATGTCATGTCAAGAGCTTTACCGAGGGATTGAAAGAAGTGTGATACAAATTCAGATCCACAATTGGAGGTGATATGTGAAGGTACTCCATGCTTAGAGAAGACATGTAACACAAATAGCTTTGCGAGGTTGGCTGAAGTGACTGTGTCATAAGTTGGAATGAAGATGCTTTGCTTGGTGAGGCGGCATACAATCACCAAAATGGCAGTGAATCCCAAAGAGGCTGGTAACTGCTCAATGAAATCCATGGAGATTGAATTCCAAGGCTGTTTGGGGATCGGGAGCTGCTTGAGAAATCTGTAAGGCCGGTGACACTGTGACTTGGATTGCATACAAGTGGTACATGACTTGCAAAAGTCAATAACAAAGGTCTGAAGTCCTGGCCAAGTATATTCTCGGCAGATCAGGGCTAACATCTTGTTCTGACTGAAGTGTCCCAAGAGTAAGTGGTCATGTTTGTACTGTAGTACTCTGAGTCGGAGGTTGTTGGCTTTGGGAATGTAGATTCAGTCATTGAGGCATAGGAAACCATCGTCAGTTTGCATTCATCTTGGGTTGGTGTCATCACTGAGATGCTTTTTGGCCATGGGGTCAGACATCAGGTTGGCTAATATATCAGCATGAAGCTGTTTGGAGTCCATCAAGGTGCTTGTTTGGAGTACAGGTGCGAGTAAGTAAGTAAGTTGTACAAAGTGATTCGGAGAGTTGTTGGTTGGTGAATATCGGTCTTAGGTTCTGATGATTGACTGGGACATAGTCATTATTTCCCTCTTTAGGGTAGATGTCCCATTGTCTAGTTAAAGCATCGGGCTTCATACTGAGTTTTCTGGGACAGAACCAAATAATGAGGTTGAACTGGGATAGGTATTCAGACCAACATGCTTGTCTTTGTGTTAGAACCTTAGTGGTGGAAAAATACTCCAAATTCTTGTGGTTGGTGACGACATCTATCAGGATTGCCAAACCCTCAAGATAGTGTCTCCAATGCTTGAAAGCTTCAAAAATTGCCAGTAGCTCTTTGTCATGGACATCATAATTGAGCTTGGCACTGGAAAATGTCCAAGAGTGGAAGGTGATTGGATGTAATTTGCCTCTGGCATCAAACATAGAGAGGATAGCACTGAGGGCATAATCTGAGGCATTGGTTTTGATGACCAAAGGTTGGTTGAGAATCCAGTGCATAAGGATTGGGGCCAAAGTGAACATGTTCTTTAAATAATTGAACAAACTCTGACATTCTTTGGTGAAAACATGGGGTGTACCTTTCTGGGTGAGCCAAGTGAGGGGAACAGTTATGTCTGAGTAATTGTGAATGAAATGATGGTAGAAGTTGGCAAAACCAAGGAAGGATTGTATGTCTCTAACCTTCCAAGGTTCAGGCCAATCTTGAATTGTTTGTACTTTGTTGTGGGCCATGGTGAGTCTGTTGGGTGATAGCATATAACCGAGGAATTCCACAGAGTCTTGGTGCCATTTGCATTTACCTGCTTTGGCATAGAGGCCATGTTTACAGAGCCAGCATAGTACTTCATGGACATGTTCCCTGTGCTGAATGGGGTCATTGGAGTAGATGAGAATATTGTCAAGGTAGACAACAACACATTCATCTAATAGATCTCCTAGGATGTCATTCATGAAATGTTGAAAAACTGAGGGTCCATTGGTAAGACCGAAAGGCATGACAAGCCATTCAAACAAACCATAACAGGTTCAGAATGCTATCTTTTATTTGTCTCCATTGGCTACCCTGACTAGGTGGTACACATGCCAAAGATCGATCTTGGTGTAGATATGAGCTTTGCGAGGTGTGTCCAATAAGTTGGTAATCAGGGGAAGTGGATATTGGTCCTTCTTTGTAATCTTTTGAGAGCTCAGAAGTCTACACAGAACCAAAGCATGCCATTCTTCTTTTTGATGAAAAGGATCGGAGCTCCGTGCAGAGACTGAGTGGGCCAAATGAAACCCATGTTCAAATGCTCATCAATGAATTCTCGGAGCATAGTAAGTTCTGAGGTCAAGAGTGAGTACAACAGAGGTTGAGGAGGTGTGGCTCCCTCTTCCAGGTTGATTTTCAGGTCATAAGTTTGGTGGGGGGGCAAGGCATCAGCCTTGGCCTTACTGAAGACATCGGCGAAGTTGTGATACTCCTTTGGGACATCTCACAGATCCACCTGTTTGGGGGGGGGGGGGGGG
>QFFB01002891.1:1824-13590 GCA_003316465.1 Ramaria cf. rubripermanens | reverse complement strand
TTAATTAATTTAGCTACCTCAATTTTCTGAACTACTGCACAGAGTTGCTCATAACCCCTTCAGACTGGTCACTGGGTTGAGAGGAAGCAAGGGATTATGACTTTACAGAATACTCTCCTTGGCTTCATACAACTCAATGTGGCACATTCAGGCAAGTGTCTCAGTCAAACACTTTTCAAAGTGTTTGACCGCATTGGGGCAGTTGATAATGTATGTACAGTGGCTTTCTCAGTCTAAAACCCTCACTTACAGCTTCTAGATTGGGTGGGTGATGTGCGACAACACGTCGAACAATACCACGATGATGGAGGAGCTAGCGCGGCGCATTGAGGAGCGCACCAGGAAAAAATACTGCCCTGTAGAATGACACATAAGGTTTGTGTCATGTCATTGTGTCCGGCACCTTGACATTATGTTACAGATGTATGGCCCATTGCATCAACCTGGCAACACAAGCAGTGCTGTCGGTGCACTCTATATCACCACATTATGACCCCATTAGTCCGGACCAACACCTTCCTGACACTGAGGCACTTCAACGAGAGGCTGTTGGTCTGATCCAGGCTATTTGTGTCAAGGTAAGTGTGTATTGAGATGGTTATCTACTCCTGGCATCTAAGTAGTCTACCCTGTGAGCAGGAGCATTCATTGGCCAAGCGCAAAGATATATACCATACACTTCAGCTCCAAAAACACGTTGAGAGGCCAACCACACTCTTATTGGACATGGTTGTGCGCTGGTCTTCAACATATCTCATGCTTGACCGAGCATATCGTAACAAAGAGGTGCATCATTGTTCTCTTCCAATCAATCTATATTTGACTAATGGAACCAAACAGCAGCATGTCAACCGCTTCATTCTCGAAATAGCCCATCTTGAGAAGGACCGCTCCAAATCTATGAAAGTCATGAAGCTGTCTCTTACTCCAGGAGAATGGGACTCCGTGAAAACCTTTATACAGCTTCTCCAGGTTAGATTCCTTAGTCTCTTGAACCATATTTACACTAATTATCTCCTGGGTACAGTTTGCAGACACTGCACAGCACGAGTTCTCAGCAGAACAATACCCGACCTTGTACCTTGCTATCCCAGTGCTCAAAGGGCTGCATACCGCGTGGTCCAGCCACCTCATCCCACATTCAGGATATGACAAATTCCATGGACTGTTGACAGCTGGTGTAGATAAACTTACAGAATATTATAACAGGACTGAGGAATCACAGGCATATATTATGGCAATGGGTGCATAATATTTGATGATCAGACCTGCATGCTTACCTGTTTCGTGCAGTGCTTCACCCAGAACATAAGATGAGTCATTTGAGAAGCATTGGGGCGATGAGCTCGTCATCCAGGTCACCCAAATGGTAAAAGAACAAGTCAGTCCCACTTCCTATCCTTCTATTGTACCGTCTAACAGCTCCTGAAGTTCAAAGAACGGTGGGATATATTGAAAGCTACATCGACAACATCTAGCACAATCTTTAATCCAAAGAAACAACAATTCAAAATGCTACTTGCTGCCCTGAGTGGCAATGAAGATGAAGTTTGCAGCAATCCATTGGTGCCTGCATCCAGTGATGCGCTGGCAAGTGAGACCCCCTGGCTACAGGCATATCGGGGATATATAGGACCTGTTGAGCTGTTACCAGAAGGGATGGGGCTCATTGAGTGGTGGGGAATAAGCATTGTATGATTATAACTACAGGACATAGCTAATCAATGTTTAGGTCCATGAACGACTGTACCCCATGTGGGCTTCTCTGGCATTTGACTACCTCCCATTCATGGCCTCATCTGTTTCAAGTGAATGGACATCCTCCAGTTCAGGTATCACAATCAGCAAGCAGTGTAACCGATTGAAGGGGGGATGTAGTTGAGGCCCTTCAGGTGATAAAATGTGCCCTACACAATGATCTACTTACCTGTGATCTGCCACCCATGTCCTCACTTGAGATTGACATCTTAGGTGATGGCAAGACCAGCGCTGGGTCAAGTGAAGGTGTCATGGACTTAGATAGTGACTATGATATTGAACTAGACAACCACCTGGATGAGGAGGTTGTCTTGTAGTTGGATTCAATGTACTACTGATTGATAGTAGTAGGAATAAAAAACTTATCTAGCTCTCCACCGATGTTTTACAGCCAAAAGCCTGGGCTTGTGCCGAGCACAACCCAAGCCCGACCTGACCTTGGGTCCAGGGTCAGGTCAGGAGTTCGAGGAGCCCTAGCCTGGGTTTTCAAGCCCGACCCGAGCCCGGGAAGACACTAGGTGGTGTACACATTGGAGATGACCCAGTCTAACCTCCAAGCAACTAAGCCAGCAACATTACCCAGTAACTACCCACTCTTAACTTTCACCACCTAGGGGCTGGAGCCACCTCCAGACCCAAGCAGGAGTCTCAGAGGTGACGGGGGGAATATGCCTTTGGCATTGCCAAATACTTCCATAATTGACCAAAGCAGGGTCTCTGATGCACCAAACCCTTTGTATAAACCATTCATTTCCTCACAAATGGCCAGGGTATCTTATACAAAATNNNNCCCCCCCCCCTAGCAGGCATTCTTTATTATAAGACCCTCTGATTTCATCTATTCATAGTTCCAACTACAATAGCCAAGCCTATTGTAGTTAGAATACAGATAGGTCCTTGAAGCTTGGTACCTTTTGCAGACACCTATGTATATGCTATTACCATTCCCTTTGTTTGGTGGGCAAACTGGCTTAATTGTGGTTGGGCCAATTCCATCATGTTGTTGTCCTCTGGTGCAACTTCACCTTCCACACTGTCCACTCCTGCCTTGCCATGAAAGCCACTTAGCAGAGGACTGTTTGGATGTATCCTCCAGTTGTCTCACATCCATCTGCACAATGCACCTACCTGTGGTACTAACACCATAAGGTGCTCCAGGACCTTGATTCTGCCAAGCCTTAGGTGGAGTCCCTCAAGTAGATTATTTGCTGTCCATGTATTTGAATTTTCCTTGACCACATTCAGTGCCCAGTCATAGGCAGTTCCATCAATCAAATCGCAAACAAGTTCCCCAACATGTCTAGGATATGGTTCAATACGCACTTTTCCCTGTCTGCCCACACCACCTTTTTTTAAAACACTGACCTTTTCATTCACTAGTCCCCAGAGCCAAGGCAGGTACAAAGTGAGCTTATCATTCTCCTCATCCATAAGTCCACAGTTTTCTTGCCGCCCATACTCAGTTGCCACAACTGTATGCCAGACTATTACTGTGGCATGGTACTCTGTGAGCACCTCATAAACATCTTCAGGCAAAGTACATGTGATCTAGGAATGGCCTGAACCTTGGAAGGTTAGAGACATCTAATCTTTCCTTGGTTTTCCCAACTTCTACTGTTGTTTCATATATAATTACTCGGACATAACCATGCCCCTCACTTGGCTTACCCCGAAAGGCACAGCATGGGCTTTCACTGAAGAATGCCAGAAATCGTTCAATTATTTCAAAAAACACACTCACTTAGGCCCCAATCCTTACACACTGGATTCCCGACCAGCCTCTGGTCATCAAAACCAATGCCTTGGACTATGCCCTTGGTGCTATCCTCTCTATGTTCAACTCAGAAGACAAATTACATCCAAATGCTTTCCACTCTAGGACATTTTCAGGTGCTGAGCTCAATTATGATGTCCATGACAAAGAGCTACTAGCAATTTTTGAGCCTTTCAAGCATTGGAGACACTATCTAGAGGGTTCAGTGACCCCGATAGATGTCATCACCAATCACAAAAATTTGGAGTATTTTTCCACCACCAAGGTTTTGGCACAAAGACAAGCATGTTGGTCTGAATACCTATCACAGTTCAACCTCGTTATTCATTTCTGTCCTGGAAAACTCAGCACTAAGCCCAATGCCTTAACTAGACAATGGGATGTCTACCCTCAAGAGGGAGGTAATGACTATGTCCAACAACCCTCAGAACCTACAACCGATATTCACCAATCAACAACGCTCCAAATCACTTTGTGCCACCTACTTACTTGCACCCATACTCTAAGAGAGCATCTTGATGGACTCTGAAAAGCTCTATTCCAATATATTAGCCAACCTGACATCTGACCCCGTGGCCAAAAAGCATCTCAGTGATGACACTGACCCAAGATGGATGCAAACTGACGGTGGTTTCCTACACCTCAACAACCAAATCTATGTTCCCAAAGCTAACAACCTCCAACTCCAAGTGCTACAGTACAAACATGACCATGTACTCTCAGGACACTTTGGTCAAAACAAGACATTAGCCCTGATCCACGAAGAATATACTTGGCCCATACTTTGGACCTTTGTTATTAACTTTTGCAAGTTGTGTACCACTTGTATGTGATCTAAGTCACAGCATCACCAGCCTTACGGTTTTCTCAAGCAGCTCCTGATCCCCAAGCAGCCTTGGAATTCCATATCTATGGATTTCATTGAGCAGTTGCCAGCATCTTCAGGATTCACTGCCATTCTGATGGTTGTATGCCACCTCACCAAGCAAAGCATCTTCATTCCAACTTATGACACAGTCACTTTGGCCGACCTCACAAAGCTGTTTGTGCTACATGTCTTATCTAAGCATTGAGTACCTTCACATGTCACCTCTGATCGTGGATCTGAATTCATATCACACTTCTTTCGGTCCCTTGATAAAGCTCTCAACATGACATTGCATTTCACCTTGGGTTATCACCCCGAAGACGATGGTCAAACTGAATGTGTTAACCAGATGTTAGAATAGTACATTTGAGTGTATTGCAATTATCAGCAGGACAATTGGTCTGATTTGCTACTGCTCACAGAGTTTGTGTAAGGGCAACCCTCAAATCTGTGGAGAAGGTATCACACAGCTAGCAGAGGGGAAATCCAAAGTGTTATAATCATCACTAAATACAATAAAAGGAGAATCCTACCTAGCAGAGGGGAAATCCAAAGAGAAAAGGCTAAGGATCCCCAACTACTAGCAGATGATTATATATACTACACACTACTGCAGAGATGTCAAGCAAGACCAACCTCTGTGGAGCTTTGCTCCGTGGAGTAAGGAGATTCAGGCACGGGAAAACAAAAAGTGCGGATTGTTGACAGCAGTCAGCGGTCCGCTTTGAGTGTTAAAAATAGCGCATAGAAGAGCGGATCTTAGACAGCAATCAATAGTCCGCTTTAGGGCATTTTCAGAGGGAGGAGGATGGTGGGCCAGCAATGGAATGTGGTGGGTCCACACACATACTCCGAGGAGATATTGTAGACCATTGGTCCAAGGCCACAGATCGCTGAATGGGGTTATGGCGGATCACGGGTCCAGGGCCACGGATCGTTAAATGGGATTATGGTGGATCACGGATCGCAAAATGGGGTTCCCCTGACAGTTTGCTTACAACAATGCCCCTAGTGCTACTATGGGTATCTCACTGTTCTATGCCAACAAGGGCTATCTGCAAGGGCAACCCTCAGATCTGTGGAGAATGTACCACACAGCTGGCAGAGGGGAAATCCAAAGTGTTATAATCACTACTAAATACAATAAAAGGAGAGTCTTACCTAGCAGAGGGGAAATCCAAAGAGAAAAGGCTAAGGATCCACAACTACTAGCAGATGATTATATACTACACACTACTGCGGAGATGTCATGCACAGGCCAACCTCTGTGGAGCTTTGCTCTGCAGAGTAAGGAGATTCAGGTGCAGGAAAGTGAGAAGTGTGGATTGTTGACAGCAGTCAATGGTCCGTTCTGAGGGTTAAAAATAGTGCATAGAAGAGCGGATCTTAGACAGCAATCAATGGTCCACTTTAGGGGATTTCCAGAGGGAGGAGGATGGTGGGCCAGCAATGGAATGTGGTAGGTCCACACACATACTCCAAGGAGATATTGTGGACCATTGGTCCAAGGCCATGGATTGCTACATGGGGTTATGGTGGATCATGGGTCCAGGACCATGGATCTCCAAATGGGGTTCCCCTGACACTATCACCCAAACCTTATAGTTAACCCCAAACAGGACCTCACATCCTCCCAAGCTCAAGATTTTGCCATTGACCTTGACCTACTTCATGCTGCCTTGAAAGAGGAGATTAAACTCACTCAGTCTTGGTATCAGGTCTTGGCTGATGCTCAGCATGCTCTTGCCCCTGAGTTTGCTATAGGATCCTCTACATTTGTCAAAGTGCAATTCTTCCGAACCACTTGACCCTCAAAGAAGCTTGCTAAGAGGTACCTTGGCCCCTTTGAGATCATTTCCCAAGCTGGTTCCCACTCTTACACTCTTCAGCTCCCAGACAGCATGTCTGCAGTCTACCTGGTCTTCCATGTCTCTATGCTCGAACCTGTCAAGATCAGATTTTAGGGTAAAGATATAATGTCAGTGTAATTCCAACATGGGCCTACAGTCATGGTGAATAACCCAAGAGTAGTATGCAATGAATCACGCATGTCCTCATGGAAAGGTCACCCCAGTTCAGGTGTTCCTTTCGCTCATCCAAACACTCCTGCAAAGTGTTGTGAATAGCGGTCTTGGTGATGCCCTTAAAGGGGCCTAGCGAATAAGATCAAAGGTTTGAGCTCACTGATAGACACAACTACTGATGAGGCAGTGGATTGTTTTACTAAGGTTTTTTCTACTAGTAAGAGGTCAAATAACAAGATAGATGTATGATAATTGAACTAGAGAATTATACAGGTGGAATAGAAGTACTTATAGTAAAAAGCAAATGCAGGGGGGGATGGATAGAGAGAGGCTAGAACACTGTGGAGTCATAGCATGTGCTAGGGCACAGAGTAAGGGTTGAACTACAGCTTCATGGGGCAAGGCAGCTGATGGGGTCTATGAGTGAAACCTGTCGGCTATACCAGACTTCTGTTCTCACTTAGTGGCCCTGCAACATGCAAGGTGGATGCAAATGATGTGAAACGAGGGTGAAGTATATTGGAACAATGGCGAATATATACAGTTTGGCAACCAGCAAATGGGGCAGGAGTGATCTGTGCATGAAGGTGGCATGATGGGATATCTCGGTGATGGTGGGCATTGAGGGTGGAGGGATGGTTCAATAATATACTGAAAAAATAGCAATCCTGACAATACCCCCCTCTTAGCTTCGGAGTCCTAGGTTGACACAAACCCTGTTGCTGTGGTGGGAGCAGACCTGGGATAGGGTAGCCTTGCTATTCATTCCCATGGGTGGTCCATGCATGGCCGGGCACCTCGGTCCAGCAAGTATAAATTTTAGGCAGGATACCATGATGCTCCTCATACCCTTGACATCTGTCAGCATCCCCAACATCCACACACTCATTGAACAAGCATCCACCCTTGCAAAGTCCTGTCCTGAGCTGACAGAAACCCTGTTGGAGGAGGTGTGGAGTTTGGAGGTGCAGGAGTTTATGGTAAGCACAAAACAGTCTTGTCCCAGCTCTTGCTAACAAGGTGTTGACAGTGCCAGCCAATGTTTCTCGCCGCAATTTGGAACAAGAAATGGCTAAATGACAATTTTTCTCGCCCGCCCCATCCCTCACTGGATTAGAAGGGGAGGTTGTTGTGATAAAGAATATTTGTAAAAATATTGTGATGTCCTTTTATTTATTTTTTCTTCTCTCCCAATCATAAAAGCTGGAAACAATGTCTAAAAAAATCTTATCTGTTATATTCAAAGAAAAAACCACAAGACAACATGTTCTGTTGTCTCGGCCCATTTGCGCGAGTCATAGACGCACTATGACATCACAAGTACGGATAGATGGGTAACGCACGTGGTTACCCTGCACACACGTCACTGATAATCAATCGGCCTGGTTATATGGCGAACAGGTGCCTGAACTGCCGGGAGAATAAGAATAGAAAAAGAGAGATGTTGCAATTATAGAAAATCGTACGAGGGTAAATAACACAGGATTTAAATCAAGGGACGCATCAAACATCTCCCATGAATTGGATCGCATATGGAACAGGAGAAAGAAGGAGTGGCTTTCACATCATTATGTCAAAGAGACAGGCATTTTTCTTGACTATTTTCTTTACTTGTCATCTAAAAATTATATTTCCAATCCCCCCATTCACTATTTTCTTCACGACTGATTATTTTCCAGATTTTTCTACTATCTAGATCAAAACCCGGCACTATTTGCTCCACAGATAGTATTATCTTTTTATCTCTTTAGTTATTAATGTTCCAAGCCTCCGTCCCTATTGTTAGTATTCCTAAAAACACCCACACATCTTCTCATATAAGTATCATGATATTTTTGTATGCTATTCTTCACCCAGAATTATATCCTTCTTGATACACAAAAAAAACTTAGGGCATTCAGACTTGCCTTTCAAAACTCTCTACCATTTTCTTTGACAACTGTTACGACCTATAAACTAGCTATATTAGATTGCCTGTTTATCCCCTCCACCCATCACCACATCCCGAATTTCTTTCTGCTCGACCAACGGCCCATCTTGACGCCGAAAGACCCCTGAGCCAATTTTTTGGAACATCATCACAAAATCACCACTAACCCCGCATTACGTCATTACTGACTAATCAACGCATGCACCACATCTGGCACCACATTTACAAAGAAAATAAAAAACTCTTTGAGATATCTTTTTTTTTCTTTTATCAAAAATATAGAAATATTAAAAGAGGTTACGATTGTGAGTGCATGGACAGAGGTGAGGAGGGTCCTCAGTGATGGAGGACTTTTTCTAGATAGTCCTGTAGATAGCGGCAAGAAGGTTGGGAATGATGGTGGACAGCAGGATGCAGATACTAGCAAGGGTAATACCCCTGTGCGAGGACCTAGCGCACAACCTGACAATCTTCCTCGTGCACACAGCCTTGTGTGATTGTTGACGATAGCATCCCCATTCTGGCATCTCTGGGAAAGGCTCCAACGCTTCGACCGACTCCAATCTGGGATACCATGCCTATGATTGATCTCTCCCAGGAGGAGCACCCTACACCCTGTGAACAGCCTCTGGAGACGTTGGATGATTGGCCGAAAAAATGCCAGTGCACTTGCCACATACATGCAGAGGTTCATGATGAGGACAAGCACCTTATTATGATATCCGAGAGTCATGGGTATCCCACTAGGGCTAGTCATTTGGGGAACAAAATCCTTGTTGATGTAAGTCCCCCTCAATTTGCTGCATTGTTATTCACTGACAACCGATGCATAGGGTTAGTTACTCAACAACCGCCCACAATATTTCCTTTGTGATAAGTATGCAAAAGAGTGCAATGGGCTGCCAGGTCTTACATGCGCACAGTGCTTGCATGACAAGGTCAGTTGCATTACCGTGGATGGTGAGTGTGCAAATACACCTGCGACTGTGGTGCATAGCTGACCCCCCATGTTGCAATGCCCCCACCTATAGCCAGGAAAAAGGCCAAGGCAGCAAAAAAGGCGGATGAGCAGGCAGAGTGGAAGACAGCGGCTAAGGCCAAGTCCCAAGCAAGTGGAAGCAAGACAGTGGGGGGGTTGGAGTTGTCTTCTGCACAGGTGATCGGTACATGCTTTTCCCATATTGTTCGCTATGCTACACTGACCGAGCTAACTTTCCCAGGGAAGCAGAAAGTGGGTGATGAGGGAAGGTGAATGTCCCAAGATGTGGTGACTGAAGCTGTGGGTGTCATGTGTGACATCCATATCTGGGTGGTGCATTTGGGTACTCTCCACAAAGAGATGCTCCAATGGCTGGACGATGTGTAGGTGGGAGGGAGCGAACAGGTATAAAATAAACATAGGAACAATGTAGACACTTCTTGGTCATGACAAACACCCTAGGCTTCCATATACTGATGTAAATGGATGTGTTTATGGCAGAATCAGTTGCCACTTGGATCTTTAATTTAACAACACAGGTCAGAATCACATCTGGACCTCCTCTCCCCCCACATAGCACTGTGCAGCGTACACTTGGCCTCATCATTGACCTGCTCATAAATTCAGCTGCTGTGCTACACACCAAGTTAGCCCATGATGACATGCCATTCAAGAATCAGAGCATACATGCATTCATAGCCCTAGTGTCATGGGAAGCACAAATCAACATCATACCATATGCTCATCACCAGGCAATGACACGCACATGGTGAATACGTATTGACCTCTCAGATATGTGAAGATGGCAGTTGCAGAAGATTGCAAGGCCAGAGCAATCATTTGCTGAGGCATTGGCAGGTTTTGCACAGACAGTGAAGCATGGTGATCCAGAGGCAGAATGGGATATCCCTGCAATACCTGTACTTCACCTCAATGAATATCCAAATTGTTGGAGGGCTCCCAGCGAATGGACAATGTTGAATATGCACAGCCAAAAGGCTCAGATCAGGGATGAGAGTGATTATATTTCATGGCCTCTACTAGCCAAATGGGCTCTTGACAACTTTCCTACAAATGAATTTGGTGATATTGTGTTCTGAGATGCATGTTTCCTCACACAAGCACTTGTTGAGCTTTACCCTCAGGTCCAACTTGATCCCCCAGCTGCTTATAGCATCTAGATGGGACCAAGTAGAGCTCAATGTGTTGCTCTCAGCAGTCTGGAGTCCCAACTGAAATTTTCAAGCAGTGCTGAGGCCACAGCATACTTTTGAATGCTCCCTTTCAACAGCATGCTCAAGCCTAAGACAAATAGCAAAGGCAAAGGCAAGAGTTTGGAACTGAGGGGATGCACTCACCAATTGACCCCAGCCTGGTGGGCCCACCTTGTGATAGCAATACTATTGTATTCCAGCCCTTCCTCCCCAGCCCTATCTCAGTTTAAGTGGGGCCTTGGTGTGGAAGCAGAGACAAAGAAATTTGGTATGTATGAATCATGCTCATCATCTGTTAACAGCAGGTGCTCACTCTCTCATGATGACATACATAGTATCTCATGGTATCACACTAGAGTGTATATATTACTAGTAATTATTAGCATCAGCCAATTCTGACCCAGATAAAAATTATTACACAACCGTGTGAATATTTTAAGGAAAAACATATCCACTTGCACCCACTACATGCAGGCTCAACCCTGTATATGAATCCTGTCCATCCATCCACCTTTTATGACTCCACTGTGCTATCCCCAACACATTCCACACAACCAATTGACCCTGTAATTGACCCTGTGCTGCTTGATACCAATGCCGACGACATGCCATCCCCACCTTGGTACAACCAGGGGGCTCAGCACCCAAATCATGTAGGACAGATCAAGGGTTCTCATCACATGATCCAATAGGCTTTTCAGCCCTGTCAGGGAAGCTGGATGTGGTGCAGCATCTAAAAATACAGGTGAAGGAGACACATGAGGAACAGAAGGGACAGGCAAAAGAGGTGAGCACTATAAAGATTTTGTCTTGTTATTAACTCATACATTATAGGCCCAGAATGTGCTATGTGCATCCGGGGAGAGTTGTCATGACTGCTATTTTCCACATCCCAAGTCCAGCAAATTCCATCGGCCTCCTAGCATCCCCTCCTATCACACTGATATTGACAAGACCTCTGTAGTCGATCTCACTCCTATTCACTGCTTACTCAAAATGATCTTTGCCAATGTACCCCAATACTTCGCTCCCATTTTTCATCATTCGTAGTCCTCTTGCGGTGTGCAGGGTCACCAAGGATGAATGGAAGCCCAGTGTAACTGATAGGTTTCACCCCCAGACCCTATCCATCGCTGTGCCCCATGAAGTTTGTTTGACCCAGACTCCATGTCAGAGTCCACGCTCTAACTCCATGGCTCTCTCACACCTCTCAATCCCC
>QFFB01002883.1:0-12091 GCA_003316465.1 Ramaria cf. rubripermanens | reverse complement strand
AATTTGGATCAGAGAAAGGGCCTGTGCAATGGGACAAGACTGTGCTTGGTGCAGATGAGGAATAGAGTATTGGAGGTGAGGATCATCACAGGACCATGTGCTGGACAAACTGCCTTCATTCCCAGAATTACAATCTCACCATCTGAGGGAAAGTTGCCATTTGAGCTGCACAGGAGGCAGTTCCCAGTGCGTTTGGCCTTTGCCATGACCATCAACAAGGCTCAAGGACAGACTCTGGGCACGGTTGGGTTGGATTTGAGATATGCAGTGTTTGGACATGGGCAGTTTTATGTGGGTGTCTCAAGGGGAACCAATTGGAGGAGAGTAAAGGTGTTGCTTGAGGAGGGCACTGAAACCACTAACATTGTATATAAAGATATATTACTTAGAGCTACTTGAACTTGAGTTTCCCAAATTGTATA
This sequence comes from Ramaria cf. rubripermanens, assembly GCA_003316465.1. NCBI lineage: Eukaryota > Fungi > Basidiomycota > Agaricomycetes > Gomphales > Gomphaceae > Ramaria > Ramaria cf. rubripermanens. The sequence continues at coordinate 11,669 of QFFB01002883.1, read as the reverse complement.
TAAAGATGTATGTATTACTCAGAGTTACTTGAACCTGATAGATTTGACTTAGCACAATGTGTGTGACTTAGTGAGATTCATTAAACTACTGATCAATTAAACGGGCAACATCCGCCATGCAAAGCACGGGTACTGAAAACTTGTATCTATATATTCTCTGAGTCGAATCATTAATAGCTCACCATTATGCAATTACTAATTAACTGTTACACCAAGGTAACACGCCACTAACATCAGTGCGATTCACTGATCAGAATATTATTGAACTTATATTCGAACATATGACATCACAAGCATCTCATGCAATCGGGGAGAACAAGACCCCAATCAGAGACCAAGCGTTTAAAGGACAAATTTGGTGCAATTAAAGATTACATAATTGCCAGGCCACCAGACCATTCGAAGATGCTACACCATTTGGAAGTGGTGTATAGGGCTATTGGAATATGTAGAATGTGAGTGGAATGGAATACTAAGAGTATTCATCGAATAGCTGCTCAAGGAATAGGGTAAAGAGGGTATGAGTCCTTATACATGTATTGATATGCATATATTCAAGGAATTTCAAAGATTTGTTTTTCCTATTGTTTCAAACACCACAATTCACTGATTACCATTACCATTCTATGTTGTAAAGGGCTTTGTATCTCTTGACCAAAGTCTCCTAACATTTCATCCACCTGACCATTATCCTCATCATGATCACTACCTGTCAGACTGCATGTAGTTGCCCCTTTGTCCACATGCATCAATTACCCCATTGACTCCAGATGTTTTATCGCAGATTATTTGCGACGATGTTGTATAAATATTATAGTGCGACCTGTATGTTACACTAGTTAGAATTTAGTCTAAACTCACTCTGAGTCAGAATTTAGTCTGCACTCAAATTGCACACAGTCTACAGTGACTTAAAATATTGCTATCAATTCATACTTGCTGTTTTATACAGCTTTGAAGCCTGCATTAGTAGTACAACTCTTGCGACTTAGTTATCCACTCATAGATCAACTTCTCTAAGCCATCACTGGGTAATCCCTTACTCCACTCTTTGTCAATATCCGAGAGCCAAGTTTCCAGTTGCCATCACCCCCATCAGGAACCCGTGATTATGTCATCAGGTACCTCGATAAATCTCAGCATTGGCGATTGACTACTTTAACAGCGATTCATCAATATTGCAATTTCTCAGTCACTATTGCCACTCACAGGCTCATCTTCTGGGACTTTAATCGCCACACTGGGAGCATTGATTAGTCATCAATCACACTTTGTTCCCACAGGCGATACCCATTGAGCGATCATTTCATTCGTTTGCACAGATGAAATAACAGGCTTATTGATCTATAATAACAATACTCATTATTCATAAAACCCTGTGTCAGCTCTTTCTTGATCATCCTTCCAACGCCGTATACAATGTGCAGGCGACTCCCATTGATCTCAATAAGATTTACCTATTAAACCACTCATAATTCCTCACTGCTGTTCTCCTTCCCCACGCATCTATCTTACTTATCCAAGCTGACTTCAAGGTGCTGGTTGAGGAACAAGAAGGGGGCTGGGACCGTTGTGGGCATGGACGTTGATGAGGGATAAGATGAATTGCTCCCACTAGCCTCTGACTCAGTGGTAAGCTCCAATCCGAGGCCTAGGTTGGCCTGCACATGGGCTTTACTGTCTGACTCGAGCTCTGCAACACGAAGTCGCATGAGATTGTTGATAAACTCCAGACCACGCACACGTTGGCAAAGGCGTGTGAGCTTGGGGTCAACCTCTTCATGTCCGAGAGTGTGGCTGGACTGCTCAGGGTGGCATGGGGATGAGGGATTCAACGGTTCAACAGTCAAATTGAGAACAAATGAGGTCGATGAAGCTGCTGGCGAGAGTGTGGGTGTGGTGTTAGCTATTGCAGACTGGCATGTGGATGGACGGACTGTGCCATGGAAGCTATGTGGGAGCAACGAGGCCGGTGACATTGTGCATGGGTGGTCTATGTTGTTAGGAAAGTTGGGCATGGCACAAAGGGAAAATGACAAGTTGATGGGCCAATGGAGGTTATGGTGGAAGGCCATTTGTTTGTACTCAAAGGCAGGGTGTGTCAGCTTGGGGCTGGTGCAAGATGACGATGGAGTTGGGGAATGTGGTCCTATAGGACAATGGTATTTGACATGATTGGACTGGAGGAAGCTGAATCAGACCACATCATTTTTAATATTTATATATTTCTATATTTTTTTTGATAAAAGAAAAAGGATAGCTCAAAGTTTTTATTTCCTTCGTAAATGCGGCACTAGGTGTAGCATGCACGTCGGTTAATCAATGATGATGCAATGTGAAGGATCTGTGACAATAGCTGATGATGTCCTGAAAATTCAGCTCATGGGTCTTTCGGCGTCAAGGTGGGCCGATGGTTGAACAAGAAGAAATTTGAGGTGTAATGATGAGTTGGAGTAACAAGTAGATGGTCTAGTGTAGCTAGCTTGTAGATCATAGCAATGGCTTTTAAAGAGAAGTATAGGAAGTTTTTCAAAAGGCAAGTCTAAATGCCCTGAGCTTTTCTATGTGTATCAAGAAAGATATAATTTTGGCTAGAGAATAACATACAAGAATATTATGGTATTTATACGAGAAGATGTATGGATAATTTTGGGAACGCTAACAATAGAGACGGAGGTCTGGAACATTAGTAACTAAGGGGATGAAAATATAATACTATCTGTGGAACAAATAGTGCTGGATTTTGTTTGGATAGTAGAAAAAATCTGGAAAATAATCAGTTGTCAGGGGGAAGAAAATAGTGAATGGGGGGGATTGGAAATATAATTTTTGATAACAAGTAAAAAGAATAATGGAGAAAAATGTTTGTTTTCTTTGACATAATAATGTGAAAGCCGCTCCTTCTTTTCCTATTCCATATGTGATCTGATTCATTGGAGATGTTTGATGTGTTCCTTGATTCAAATCCTGTGTCATTATTCCCCTCGTACGATCTTGTATAATCGCAACATTCCTCTCTGTTCTATTTTTGATGTCCTGGCGGTCAGGTGCCTGTTTGTCATGTAACTGGGCCGACTGATTATTGGTAATGCATGTGTGGGGTAATCACATGCATTACCCATCTGTCCATACTCGTGATGTCATAGCGCATCTACGACTCACATGAGTGGGCCAAGACAACAGAGGGATGTTATCTCGTGGTTTTTTCTTTTTATCACAACATTCCCAAAGACAATCTGACTATAAATAACCTTCCCTGTTGGCTATGGCACTGAGTACAGTCTGTACAGATGCATAATCTATTGTACCTCCACACCATGTCTTCTTAGTTCTGAATGCTTATTGCATTTACACATATGAGATATATTGAGATAATGTTATGATCCAGTTCCTCACAGATCTCTGGTAACCATATTTGGTAACTAACCCCATCCCGAGCCCCCTACCCTGAGCCCAACCTTATCTGAGCCTGACCCCCATTCACTATATTCCATTTTCACAAACCCCATTCCTTATCCTTCCCCAAGCTTCATTCTGATCCCCTTAGTTAGTTATGTCCAACCCTGTTTCCCTGTTATCTGTATATAAGTCCTGTTCTGTATGTACTACACTCCCCAGTCAGAAATCAACTTAGATAATCTTATGTAAATATATGTGAATATCTTTCTTTAGCTCACTTCAGGACGCATTATGACGTTCTGGTGCTCGGGTGTTCAAGTGACGGGATGGGATGCTGGGTCTGGGTGACGTGTGTGCTCTCGGTTCGAAGTCGTAAGTGACAAGTGTTATAAATAAAGAAGAGAAGTCACAACAAAAAACATCTAAAAATAAATTAACATCTCCTACTCATGATATCTAATGAATACCCGGGTTACTATTATCAGACACCCTCCTTATGACCCCTGTTCAAGAACAGGAATCACCCAAGACGTTCCTCGACCCAGAATGTATACATTTCCTACACCGAGCCCATGACCTCATATCCATCACTATCCTACCGCCGAAGCGCCTGCACGTGTTGATGTTCAACGATGACATCACTGATCAGAGACGATCTTACCCCACATCCGGCCCCGGCGCCCGATCGTATTCACTATATAATTAGGACATGTCGCGTTGAGCTCGCCCTGCGCGTATATCGCGATTCCTGTCATGGAACACGCACCTCGACTCTCCTACATGCAGCCTCCATTTCACATATATCTCACATGTTCATAATTATACTCCACTTCCCATTTATTACTGCACGACACTCAGGAGTATCTACACGTGATCATCGTACCGCCGGGTCATGTGACCTGTACTCGAAATATTCATCCTGATTGATTTCCTGCATATAAATATCTAGTTTTTACATTGTAAATAGTAGTAGCAATAACACTCACCTCCTCTAAATTGTTCGAAGTTCTTAGATACAGAAATTACTAAGATAATCCACATATATTGGAATTCTTTCAGAATCATCTCTTTTATCAGGCCTCTGCTCAATTCAGCTTCACTTGAAGCTTGAATTATATTCTCCCATCGTATAAAATAAACCCCAAATCACAACAACAAGTAAGTGTAAATGCGGTAATGATCAAATGGGGAATTGATGCTCATGAAGGGTTTGACGGCATCTGTAAGAGCTACTCAACGTAAGTTGTAGTGGATAACAAAATGTCATAGTTTTTAGTTCGGAAAGTAGCTAGTTATATACATGTATAGCTAGCTTAGCTGCGTTGGGATGCAGGAGTGTGTTCCAAGATGTAATGAATAGAAGATGGTGGTTGGAATGGTAAGTGCTTGGCTCAGGCACGGAAGTGAAATAGTTCAGTCGAGTGGAGTGAAAAAGATGGCTACCTACGTTACATGTAATTACGAAGCATAACATGAGATTGAGGAGCAGGGGAGATTAGGAGATAAGGATTGAGGCTGGTGGTGGCTGAGAATAAGTGACTGCTTCGGCGGATGAGTTTTAGTGCCGCTGCCGCTATTATAACAGATATTACCCAAAATCATTTACTAGTTTCTAATCCATCTCCTCTTACCTCCTTACACTCCTCTTGCCCAAACCTCACTCTGAAATTAAGGGCATGTACAATAGTGGATGGTGCAGCATATAAGCTGAAGCCCCACCCTTACCCTTACCATCCTTGGCCTGAGCTCAGTATGAGCTCACTCCAAGGTCCCACACATAGGCCTTGGTCTTAACAGATGACTAGGCTATACCATAATACATTGAAAACAAGCTTGAGTGCACAGAGTTTACCTTAATTCTGCTATGAGATGGAGTGTAAGTGATGGCATGCCAATATTTGAGATTTGGAAGACCACAGGACTAGTATGTGTGTGTCAGTGGTTTGTGGTAAAGTGAGCAGTAATTGTGATGGAACAGACAGGGGTGCCAGCAAGACTCCAGGGTGGGTGGATGGCTGTACTTATTTGATGCATAGCTGGATTGCAGAGAATGGATGGATGGATGGGAAAGGGTAGGGCAGGAATACTTGTTGGTGAGGGTCTCAGCATGAATTTGGAGTAGCATTGGTGCCATTATCAGTGTCAATAGGGTGGGGATAAATATGTGATATTTGGTGTGAGGGTGCAGCTGCGACTGCAACAGGGAGTGCAACATCGTCCAGTGTCCAGCCTGGGTTAGTGGTGGGCAGTCATGGGTTTGTGATATGTCACACCACATTACATCACCCAACACAAAATACACTGACACACCTGACATATGTGATGCAATACCTGCCCTACAAAACTTGGATTTTAAAAAAAGGAACACTGCAACAGACATGCTCCATACTTTGACAATGCAACTGTTGACTCTTGCTCATTGATACCACTGCTGACAGGCACAGATGATGCCCACCTTGGCCACATACACCTGCTGGCCCAAATGCACCCATCATCCAGGTGTGTGTTATGATCTTGTAATGGTGTTTATGTATAGCCCTATGCCTGATGTGCAAGTGCACTGTGATTGTTTGTGTCCTGTCATGTGTAGCCCTCATGACTCCTTGGACGTGAATGGACAGAATAGGTAAGACACAGGCCCAAGCACACATTGTCCCAGATGCATTGCACATGACACCCATACTTACTCTGCACAGTCCCCATGTCACACTCTAAGTATATGTTCCCCAGATTGCATCACACAACATTGTGAGAGTGGCTTTGTCCCTGTCCTTGTTGGTCTATGTCTTTGACTCTGTAGTGCTTGGCTTTGCCAGTACACATCAAAGTACTTGAGGCCTTAAGCTGTGGTGCATGAGTCACCTTACCCCTCAATGAGCTTCTGCATTCAGATATCACTCACAAACATGTCATGCATGCTGCACACTCAATCATCATGATCACCATCTTCCTAGTTGAAATTCACGCTGAGTACTGATACATAGTCTATAGTACCTCTCCTGGTGTTATGTTAGATCTGCATGATCATCATGTAATATAAGATACATCCAGGCTACCCACTTATTACATGATAACACACAAAACAAGCATCTGTGTTAAATGTCCACCTTAATATGGCAATGGCGGCCACAAGCTTCAGATTTGAGATAGAAATCTCTTCAACCCCATGGTGTGAGGGATGTGAGAGACAAAGGGGTGAGGCATATGCAGGCAAGGGGCATTCACTGAGTTGCCAGACCATGCACGGTTTGAGCCATTGCTAGCATCTTTATCCCCCAACTCTTTCTTCATGAAATCAGACAATGAACAGCATGTTGTGCCAAATTAAATGAACTGATTGAAGACATTAGATACAGATCATCACTAGAAGATCATACACACTGCGACTTCCTGCACAACTCCACATGAAGTAGGGCTGGGGGTTGGGGTTTGCATTTAAGTGTTGATGAGTGTTAGCTAGGTTTTACAATCAAATCTGGTCACCTGGTGGTAACATCAAGCACATGCACAATCACTTGAAACCACTCACTGCAGGCTAGTGATTCGTGAAAGTGAAAATGCAAAAAAGAAGTTACTGTAACCTGGCGAAACATGTGTTTGTATACAGCATGCCCAAGTCTATGTAGAGACACAAGCCAGGGATGTTATGGTTGATGCCTGCCCAGTGTGAGGTGAGCAGGTAACATGGTGATTTGGTGTTGAGTATGTGTTTACTTTGTGACTGCTCTTCACTTGTTGAGCTGTCATATTATCATAGTATGGATTCAAGGATGGCTATTCTTGGCAACAACGGTACAGGCAAGTCCATGCTGCTGAACCTGATTATGGGAGCACTGCAGCCATGTGAAGGGACCATGTCCAAGCATGCAGCACTCAAATTCAACAGATATTTCATGCACACTGTCTGGTATTTCCATGTTTACTGTGATATTGCATGTATTGTCTTAACCCCATACTAGTCCCCATATGTGGATAACTGTCAAGCCCATGCATCCTATGCTTTCAAGGTAGCTATCAATTTGATCCTGCTTCCAATGACAGAAGGTTTTGTGCTCTTTTTTGAACTGCTCTCAGTTGTGTAAAAGCAATGTGAGGTCAATTGTTGAATACTTTTATATGATAAGGTAAAGATATTGGATCAAAGATAAGCCTGCCGTAACTAATCCTAGCCTTTAGACTTGAGGTAGGAAACATGTAGTGAGAAAAATAGATTGAGAAGTTGAAAGCTGGCTTATAACTCGAAGCCAGATGTGTGTAAAAAATGAAGTCCATCTTAATATTTAATTACAGGCTTTCAAATAATATACTGGAGTGAGAATAGGAGCATAGGAGTATAAAGAAAATAACATATGACTGTTAGAGCCCCTGGCTCTTTCTGAGTCGAAAATATAAGTCAAATCTGCTGTACATACAGATCTGAAGGCAGAATAAAGTGATCTGATCAGTAAAATAGAAAATAAAGTGAAGATACTAGACATGTAATTGTGCCTTGACTCTGTGCCTTGACTTAACTCATTGCACATATATATGCCTCATATGGGATCTATGCAACTCAACTTGTATCTGGTGATGATTCTCATCGGCTCAGTGTTATGCAGTGTGCATCTCAACTTGGTGAAGGTGGTGATTTAGAAAATGGGAAGCAGGGTGTGATGAAATGTCCAGGTAAAGTGTCCAGATAATGAATAGTGGATAGAAATAGAAAAAATGATTGGAATAGATGAAATGAAGCTAACTAGAAAGTCCAACAAATCACTGTCCTTAAATGTCCTCTCCTGCATTCTTTATAACAAGTTGGACCTCTTATTCTCATCTCCAATGCTTTCATTGCATTTCTCCTGAATGTGGCTGCTGTCTTTCTTCTGGGTGTGGGAAGTGGTCTTATTCTTATGTTGGCTGTGGTTTTCAAGGTGTGTCATCAAATGTCTGTTGCAGAAGTTATCAAAAGCTAATTTTACATTAGGATATACTCTTAATCACTGGTTCTGTGGTTCTTTTTGGTTCAACAGTCATATGAATACAAGTACTTGGCTATTCAATTGCATTAGTGGGCCTAGTGCCATTCAAAACACTGCACTCTCACATGTTTCCTTGGCCACCACTTGCTTCATCATACATGCAGCAGGCACAGATGCACACCCCACTTTCAGCCACAACCTGTTATTATAAGCAAATGAGGGACTTAAAGGACAGTTCTTTCATCTATTTTTCATTCCAATGGTCATTTTAGTTCCTTCCATTCTCCTTCATTATTCAACTTCTTTTCATGGACTTCTTTGATTCTTTTCACGGAATTCTTTGATTTTACAATTTCCTTCATTGGTTCAGATTATTCACCAAGGCGCATTTATATGCGTAGTAATACTCAAGGCACACATTTGTGCATAGTGACAGATGAGATGCATTTAGATGCATAGCACACTACTTAGATTATAGTGTCAGTTCTTTTTCTTTTTCATTACTACTGATCAGATCACCTCTATTTCTACTCTACTTCATCTAGCTAGCAAAGTTAACCCCTAATGAGCCAGGGGCTTGAGTTTTTTCACATGTCTACTCCTTAAAGACTACGGACTATTACTTATAGTTAGCATAACACAAAATATACTTTGCGCTTTTTCACCCCTACTATTTGCTTGGTTCTTCGATGTTCTTAGTTCTATTTACCTGAGATTCTCAATCTTGCATACATTGTCCAGCCTCAATTTAAAAGGCTAGGATCTGTCTATTTTATCATCAACTCACTTTTCATTGTGTATCTTCATTCTCCAGAGTTATTTCCCCTATCACATAAAACTTTCAAAACACTCGACCTCGTATTATTTTCACACAACCTACATCCCAAATGTAAGATTGCAATGCCATGCAGTGGGCCTGTGGGACAGAGACACAGAATGTGACAAGGAGTTATGGAATTGTGACCCTGACTAACATCCACACAGGCATGCACACAGCTGTGACCCACATAACAAATAATGAGAATGAAATACATACCTGCGATGTTGTTGTTAAAGATTATTAAGCCTGTTATTTTGTCTGTGAAAATGAATGAAATGATCACTAAATGGGTATTGCCTGTGGGAAAAAATTGTGATTGATGACTAATTAATGCTCCTACTGTGGCAATTAAAGCTCCTGAAGATAAGCTTGTGAGTGGCAATAGTGACTGAGTGATTGCAATATTGGTGAATTGCTGTTGTAATAGTCAATCGCCCATGCTGAGATTTATTGAGGTTCCTGATGGGGGTGATGGCAACCAGAAACTCGGCTCTCAGATATGATGAAGAGTGGAGTAAGGGATTACCCAGTGATGGCTTAGAGATGTTGATCTATGAGCGGATAACTAAGTCGCAAGAGTTGTACTACTAATGCAGGCTTCGAAGCTGTGTAAAACAGCAAGTACAAATCGATAGCGATATTTTTAAGTAACTGTAGACTGCGTGCAATTTGAGTGCAGACTAAATTCTGACTCAGAGTGAGTGTAGACTAAATTCTAACTACTGTAACATACAAGTGGTACTACAATATTTATACTATATTGTCGCAGATAATCTGTGATAAAATATCTGGAGTTAATGGGGTAATTGAGGCATGTGGACAAAGGGGTGACTACATGCAATCTGACAGGTAGTGATCATGATGAGGATGGTCATCAGATGGATGAAATACTAGGAAACTTTGGTCAGGAGATACAAAGCCCTTTACAACATAGAATGGTAATCATAATCAGTGAATTGTGTCATTTGAAACAATAGGAAAAACAGATCTTTTAAATTCCTCAAATATATGCATGTCAATGCATGTATAGGGACTTGTGCCCTCTTTACCCTATTCCTTGGGCAGCTGCTTGATGAATACTCTTGGTACTCCATTCCACTTGCATTCTGCAAGTTCCGATGGCCCTGTACACCACTTCTGAATGGTGTAGCATGATCGAATGGTCTGGTGGCCTGGCAATTATGTAATCTTTAATTGCACTGAATTGGTCCTTTAGACACTTGTGATGTCATATGTTCACATATGAGTTTGATAATATTCTGATCAGTGAATCACACTGATGCTATTGGTTTGTTACCTCAGTGTAACAGTGAATTAGTGATTGTCATGACAACGATATGATTTCAACCACCCTATACACGTGTTCACGTTCTCACTATAATCACAATTACCAGCTATACAACGAGTCGTCCGAGCCCCACCGAGTTTATCATACATGTCTACAATTTCACCTAGTCATGCACACACCCGTCACACGAGGCGCAATGCATTGCGTATCGAGTCGAGCCCCGTTATCAGGGGAACACCAATCAAATATCCGAGTCGAGCCCCGCACCAGGGGAACACGAGCCGTTATCCAAGGACCTCAGGCCAGGGGTCAGCGAGCAGTTTTGCGGGGCGTGTGCATACAAGGAGATGCAACGCCGCGTTCTTTTCCTTTCTCTCTATCGTCTCCTAACCACATGACATTAACCCCCCTTAATCCCCACATGTTACATCCTAACATGTACGCACCACGCGCGTAGGTAATGGTCCGCGGATCCGCCAGACTTGTTATGTATGATCGCGCGGTATGCACATGTCTCACATCAATCCCCGTAGCTACATCACCACTCCACCTCTCTCCTTATCGTTCTCCGATTCACCACAGCCTATCTCTAGCTTACACTTGTATAAATACGTCGTCCGGTGCAAGTTATATCATCATCACTTTTGCTGGTCATCGCTTGCGCTCGAGTCAACGCGCAAACAGTCCCCGAGTTCCATACTACGTATTCACCAACTACAGCTACTACATCTCTTATACCTCACGAGCCCTCTTCGCCACTATCACTCCTCACATACCCCACGACACCCACCATCGCCGCGGCCGCTTGGTCACTCAGTGACACATCGACACTTCTAGCTAGAGAGCCGACGGACGGTTGACTGTCACGCCACTAGCCGGGCGTCACATATACCTCTTTATAGATTCATAAATCACACTGTTATGAATATAGGATTATCTATCTTTTGTTATCTTTGTCACGCTCATGTCACCTAGGTATCGCCGGTGATATGATCCGGTGTCTCAGGGGATTCCGCCCCTTTCTGACATTGTATAAGTAGCTAGACTATTAGTTACTTGAATCTCATACGGTTTTAACCCGTCCCTCATGTCGTTGAGGCCGTTTATGCGCTCGAGTTAATGCGCATCGTGTTTTCTGTTTTCGAGTCGTCTCCTTCCTTCTCCATACGTTTTATCAGATTAAGAGTCTCAGTCTCGCCGATGG
>QFFB01002874.1:0-10572 GCA_003316465.1 Ramaria cf. rubripermanens | reverse complement strand
TAAGTTGGTGCTCTGGTGTTCGACAGTTTATCTCGCACCGTGTCGGCGGTGCCCACGCCGTGTGTTAGTAGATAGTTGAAGAGTAGGGCTGAATAAAGTATACGAGGACACACCTCAGTGGACTCGTTCTAATGTTCTTATGGTCGCACGCTGTCAACATCCATCACCCAGCTTTGACCTCTAAGATCTTCTCATGGAAAGTGGCAGTATCTCTGATTTTGTGGATCTGTCCGCTGAATCATGAGGATGACATCTCCAATATACCCAATTTGTACATCCTGACCATTTGTCCCGTCCGTGTCTTCAGGCATCTGATAGCTCTCGGCGATCCCTAGTCTCTGAGACCTAGTTCATGTGACACCTTGCCAGGAGCACTGAACCAGTGATCGACCAGCCGCAAGAGAAACGTTACTTTCAGATATGACAGGTTCGCTATATTGTAAGTAACTGAAGAAGTTAGGCTTGGGGCTAACGATAATAACAACAGTGTGCATGTTACTAACGTGTTCGTCCACCACGTCAGTGGTGGCGAGGGGCTGTAACTGTGGTCAAACAGTCGGTAAACGTCGGTCAGAGTGTATCCATTGTTTTCACTTTGTAAAATCTCGTAGTGCGTGCGTAGTAGATCACATGACAGCAAGCGCCGGAAAAAATTATAGAATTACCAATTAGTGAGGATAAGCCTTCGGCAAAGTTACTTTCTGTACAGTAATCTCTCAAGTTTCCTGTCACTCCCCTTGAGTTCTGACAATCATGAAAGCAAAGCTATTGTACACATCTCAAACATATAGAGTCCTCTCATAACGCTACTGGAACAAGTGTCACTCGGATTTGATTCAGTTTATAGGCCGCAGCCATATGGTGCATTACAAGTAGGGATTCAATAATAATGAAGCCCCAACATCGCCTATCCAAAGCAAGTCGAAAAAAGTCTCATTTATGCAGTATGAACGAGGCGAATCGAATCGAGAGAGGGCGTTACAGGAACCGTGATAGCGGAAATGGGTGGGCTGAAGTAAAGAAGAAGGTGCGACAGATGCTCATGTATGTAACGTGTGGTGGCGTAACGTGGCGGGAGATGGATGGATAGGAAATATTTAGAGGTCCTCGTCTTCCTCCGGCAGAGGCATATGAGCAGCCTGTAACAAAACGACTGAGTATTTGTGGCTCGGTCAAACAGGGGTGAACGCACATCTTGCAACTCCTTATTGTATTGCTCCATCAGGTTGGCGTCAACTTGGACTTCAGGAGGCGCAAGTGCGGGCGCTGCAACGAATTCCAAAGCTTGGTTGCTAGAGAAATATGAGAAAAACAATCAGTACGTTATGAAGTATTATCCCATTGCTACGTACCCGACAAGTTTCCTCGCGAGCCAGAGGAAGGGTTTTTCGAAATTGTAGTTTGACTTCGCAGAGATCTCAAAATATTGGAGATTTTTTTTCCGGTGGAAAGTCACCGCTCCAGTCTTCACTTTACGCTCCTGAATAAAAAATGTCGTCAGGATTTGTCCACACTTTCTTGAACACTAATCAAACCGCAAAATGGGTCACGAACCTTGACGTCGACCTTGTTGCCGCACAACACGATGGGGATATTTTCGCAGACGCGCTCAAGGTCACGGTGCCAGTTAGGTACATTCTTGTACGTGATCCTGGAAGTAACATCAAACATGATGATGCCACATTGGCCTTGAATGTAATATCCATCGCGGAGGCCACCGAACTTCTCCTGTCCGGCTGTGTCCCATACGTTAAAACAGATGGTGCCATAGTTGGTCGTAAAGGACAGCGGGTGAACCTCCACGCCAAGGGTGGCTAGTCAACGACAGGCGCATGTGGCATGAGTCTCGACTGTAAAAAACGCGCTAGTTTGCGGCGGATCGCGACGTACCGATGTATTTTTTTTCAAACTCTCCGGTCAGGTGACGCTGTTAGAGGGATGTGAGTGAGATGCAGACACAATCGTAGAGAGTGACACGTATGGAAAGGGAGGAAATAACACAAACTTTGACGAATGTTGTTTTACCCGTTCCACCATCACCAACTGCGACCAAAACGCGATAAGTGAGAGAGACGAAACAACATGTAGACGAGTGGAAAGACGAGGTTTCATGAGTGGCATAGCGAGAACATCGGTTTATCAGTCACCCAAGTTACACGCGCGCGATGCGGATGCCTGAACGTACGTACCGAGAACGAGCTTGAAAGTAGGGATAGAGTCGCTCATGACGTCTAGACCAAATGAGAAGCAGAAATATAAAGAGGAAAGTGTATGGATGAGAGCTGTGGCAAGTTTCAAGCTCGCGGGCGTTCAAGTTTTTAGAGTTCAGCCTGAGCCGTCACCGAATCAGAGTGCTTGCAGCCGTCTCTTGATCTCTCGGCCATCGCCTCCACGATTTTGCATATCACGGTCTGAATCAGTCAGCTACTAGACAAGGTGCTCTCTAGCGATGAAGGAGTTCATTTAGAATGACCCATTGTTTCACGGCAGGCTATGTATTTGAGTTAACTGACTCGAGCCAGCTATATCGATTCATCAGTGTCTCGACAACAGCACTCTAACAGACGTACATGCGGAGACCTCATGCCTTTGAGTCATTTTATCTTCTCCTAAATGGATCACATATGGTTTTTTATTGGGCGTAGACGCTTGTTATCGATGTGCTAACCACTGCCACTGGCAGTCGAATCGATATGCATGGTCGACAGCATACTTGCTCTATTTTACTCTCTGTAAGTCAGTCCGGGCTCTTCGCACCCTGGCGATCCAATTGTGGTGGTCCGCTCGAAAACGACATGGTAAAGACCACTGTAAGATAATCACTCAACCCGCCCATCCTTCTGTACACATTCTAGCTCGTCCTGAACCCGTGTTGTATGGAAGTATCACTCTGGATGGATTGATCGTCCTCCGGATACTACCTCGTATCGGCTCTTATGCTTTCCCGTCTGAACGCATGGTCATGTCTCTGGGAGGTGGAACTGATGTTTTGACTAATGCCCTACTCCAATGAGTGTGGGCTGCAGAAGGGAATGTTACTGCGCTTGGATTTTCATCTCCCACTTATAAAGACCTTAGGCAGCGGCCACCCATATGTATAACTATGGTTTACTACAGGTTTATAGTTTGTCGTAATTGTGGACGGCGCCGTCTAAATGCCGACCGTGAACGTGAACTCGCATGCGCCACCATGAGTTTTTGCAGACGTTCTTCATATTTATTACCCACGGACACTATGGACCTGCATTTTCAGCTGAACATTGTCCACGCTTTCGCTCCCGCCGCCCACCACTTTCGTATGCTTTGGCAGAATCGTTGATTACCCCCCACGGTGTACTTCCATTGCATGGTAGGGTGTCACAGAACTGAGGGAAAACCGTTATAACTTGCAGGGAGGTTAAAGAAAAAGTACGGAATTATATACTTAGGGTAGCTAGCCTTGGGGATATATGAGTGTTTTAAAAGACTAGATCACTATAACTTGCAACCTTGAAGTGGGCCGCGGTTGTTAGTACATGTAGTGGAGGTCTCACGCATCGAGCTAATACATCAAATATCCGGTACCGTTAGAGACTACGGGACGTGGTGCTTAATTACATTAGATGTCTATGAGTCGGTACACGCATATAACTAGTATAGAAGTTCTAAATAGGATAATAAAATCCCTACCGGGGACTCAGGCCTATCTTCCGCTGGTGGCCCCACTGACTGATCGCTGCAACCTGGCCGGGGAAATACCTGCTCTCTTTTGGGAGATGACATCCGCACACATGATGTTCGCGCCGAACACGTCGGTCGAGGATGGTTCGGGGCGAACAATTGACACACTGATATCTTCATCAAAGAAGGGCTCCTTCTTTTTCAACAACCGACGTATGTCTTCCCGTGGTATATATTCCGGGGAAAAAGATTTCCTTCGGACGGAGCGCCTTGCGAACTTTCGGATGGGCGATTCCTGTTGAATCTCTGCAGGATCGAATATAAATAAATCGTCGTCGACGACCGTATTTGAACCTGGGGAATCCTGCTTCTCCGCCTTGAGCAGCTGCTGTGGATCTGCATAAGGCAAAATCTCAGGGGAGATGTAGGAGCGTGGAGCGATGTCAGCATGATTCCGGACAGAAGACTCTGCCCGTATATCTGCAGCGTTGAAGGCGGGGCAATAGCCGACGAAACTAGATTCAAAAAATGGCGAGACCTCCTTCCTCAGCTGAGGGATGACTTCAGCGCACATAAGCTTCGCGCCGAACACGTCAATTAAGGATGGTTCAGGGGGAATAGTTAACACGTTGCCACCATCATCCAAGGGGTCTTCTTCGCTAGAAAACAACTTTGGTATGTCCTCCCGTCGTATAAATTCCATAGAATAGGAGTTTTTTCGGGCGCAGCGCGGGGGTAGATGTGGGATGGAGGATTCTCTGCGAACCTCCGCTATATCAAGTATAGGTAAATCGTCTGCAACGACTCTATTGCTTGAACCAGGAGTAACTTCTGCTAACCCCTTTAGCCGGCGGTGGACTTCGGCATACGGCGAGATATCAGGGGAGACGCAGGGGCGTGGAACAAGGATAGCTTGATTTCGGACAGAAGACTCTGCTTGGATATCCGCAGAGTTGACGGCCGGGGGGTAATGACCATCCAACTTGGATTGATGGGGTGGTGAGACCCTCTTCTCCCTTCTCGGACGAGAGACGATATCTGCACACATGACCTTCCCGCCAGACACGTCTGTTGGGGATAGTTCGGGGAGAATATTTGACACGATGGGATCTTCATCAAAAGAGAGCTCATTCTGTTTCAATAGTCGTCGTATGTCCTCCCGTGGTATAAATTCCGGGGAAGACGATTTCCTTCGGGCGGAGCGCGATGCGAACTTTCGGAAGGTCGACTCCTGTTGAATCTCTACAGGATCGAATATAACTAAATCGTCGTCGACGACATTATTTGAACCTGCGGGGTCCTTCTCCTCCTTCTCCTTCTGCTTCAGCAAGCGTTGTACGCCTGCATGGGGTAAGATATCATGGGAGACACAAGGCTGTGGAGGGAGGACAGCTTGATTTCGGACAGAGGACTCTACTTGGATACCTGCAGATTTGGAGGCTGGGGGATGATGGCCATCAAACTTGTATTGATGGGCTGGCGAGACTACCCTCTTCCTTCTTGGATGAGAGACGACATCTGCACACATGACCTTCGCGCCGAACACATTTGTCGATGATGGATCGAGGGGAGCGGTTGGCACACTGGTATCTTCATACAACAAGGTCTCTTGCTCTTTCGACGGCCGAGCATTAAAGGCAGAAGGAACTGTTGGGGGATTATCCACCTGAGGCAGGATGTCGTGGCAGGCGCGAGGAGTAGTTTTCTGGCTCTTCAACAATCTCTGCACATCTGTATGGGGTAGAATAACAGGAGAGACATGATTATTTTGTGCGAGAAGAGCAGCACGATCCGGGATCGAAAACTCTGCTCGCAACGCAGACATATCGAAAGCAGGGGGATAACCGCCAGAGTACTGAATGGGTTCTCCAGGAAAGATATCTTTGCCCGGCCTCGATAAATCTTGCACCTCTGTATGCGGGAGGATGTCGGGGGAGGAGGCGTCAGACTGGGGTGAAAGTAGGGCATAGAAGTGAGAAATTGAGGACCCCGCCTGCGACTTAGTTGGAGTCATGAGGGGAGTGAGTGGTGCAGAAACGGGTACAGCATGATTTGACATCTCCAACGCATGATCGATAACGCTCTTTATGTTGTCTATTGCGGCCAGTCCGCTGTCCAGTCTTTTTAGCATTTCATCCACCTGGGCCGTTGCCAGTTGCATGATCTCTCGGTTTACCCGTCGTGCCTTGTCTCTACAGATCAAGCAAAATATAAGTAGCATGATCAACAGACCCAGGTCTCACGCACTGTGCCTGCACCTCACTTCTTCCTCGAAGCGGTTCGACAATCTCGTCCCTGCGTAGTAAACCATTAGCTTATGCAAAGTATCGGAAACCGGAAGACAGCAAGATACTCACGGCTGTGATGCATTAGTTGACTGCCTTATCGACCTTGGAGCCGAGGTAGAATTATTAGGCACCGGTCTCGAAAGTTGTTGATCGCTATACAAGACGATTGGTAAAGCATGCCTCTCCTTAAAGAAATGGTGGTTACTTCGAGTACAAAGCGACACCGGGTAACGCTCTAATAATCGGTTGTTAACTAGTCATCCACCGAATAAAACCCAAGCCAGCACCAACCTTGATGTCATCGCAGTGCTTTTGAAACCGTTGCTGAATCCATCATTACCACGCATCCTGCATGATGCAGACGTGAGGAAATACATCACAACAAGGCAAAGCGATTCTCACTTGTGACGGGTAGGTGCTACTGGTATCGGTAATATGCTATAAACAACTGTTAACAACTTATCGATCGGACAGAGGCCAAGGCAGCTCTTACTTTGATGTCATCACTGTACTTGTGAAATCGTTACCGAATTCTTTAGTACCTCGTATCCTACATTGCGCAGACATCAGGGAATATGCTATATACTTTCAATATAGTAAACGTTACTTACTTGGGACTAGGTGTTTCCGGCAACGAGCTGATAAAACAATTGTTAACACAAAGCTGATAGGACATACGCCATAACTTACTGTGATGTCGTCACTGCAAGTTTGGAACCGTTACTAAATTCTCCAGTATTTCGTATCCTGTGTGGCGCAGATGTCAGGGAATACATCACATCAGGGCAATTGATGTTCACTTGTGGACCGTGGGTGTGAAGTACTCGTTAGAAACATTGGTAACAGCCTGGCACTGTTCAAAACACCCGTTATTGATTTCACCCTGCGGAGATGTTGCTGGTATCGCCGCCAAAGCAACTGGGACCGTGAACCGCGGGAGGATCTCAGACTCACGCGGTCGAGCCCACATTCCTAGTAGATCGACCTGAGACACGGACTGTGCTGCTCCCTCGAGATCGCTGACATGGTCATATTTGACTGTTGATGAAGAGAATACTCGAGGGCGCCATGCAGCCTTGAAGCTATCAGCGTTCCCATCTCTTCGGCGGGTCTTTTCTGAGAGCTTGGAGAGTCCGCGAGTACCAGCTGTTCCCAGAAAAATGGCCAAAGCAATCAAGTAAACGCTGCTACTGATCGTGTCCGAACTGCTACGTTTAAAGAGGACGTCCAAGGGAACATTCAGTGATTCGGAAGCAATGGAATGCGGGGTTCTATTCATGTTCATGTTCTCCATGGTTGGTAGCGAGGGATAGTTCTGCGATTCAAGTATCGGCGCTGGACTGACAGTCGGGCTGGCTTTATCGTTATCGAAGGGTACAGAACGTTCGGGGATGAAACTATAAGGGTGATCATCATACGAATGTCTGAGTTGATTTGTCGAGTGTGCCGTGGGATTTCTTGGGTTAAACCAAGTGGGCGAGGAAGCGAGGGGGGAACGCTGGTAGAAATCAAGGGAGATCGAAGGGACGGCAACCGTGATCAAGTACAGGGCGACAAATCCCTGCAAGAACACATATACATGATGAATGTTCATGATTAAGACTAGTGTAAAGCCATTGCATTGCATCCCTCCGCTTCATATACTGTGTAGTGGCAGGCAAGGAGGCTGACAACAGCCAGCCGCTCTATTTGCCTCTACACAATATACCAAGGGGGAAGTGATACAAAGACTTGAAAATAAGCTTATACATAGATGTCCGTCATTTATACAGATTATTGCAGGGATTTATCGTCCTGTACTTGGTCCACAGTTGTCGATCCGTCGATCTCGTTTGATCTCTACTGGTGTCCCCCCCGCTTCCTCGCCAACTACGTCTAACTTAAGAATCCCAACGACTAATCCATTCAGACCTTAGTATGCGAGGGACCTCCACAAGGGTACTTTTTCAGCATTTGAGATGGTGAAGTGGTCGGAGGGTCGGAGTTGCCATATCTCCAAAGTCAGCTCTCCAAGAGGCACAATTGCTGATGTTAAGGATAGGTTTTCCGGAATGCCAATATTCTCTAACCCGGACACGCCCGTCACATGACGCCTTCCGTATTCATCTACCCATAACTGGTTATATGTTAGTGCCTCGGTTTGACCACCCGATGTGAATCTATCATTCATCACTGATCACTGATGGGACATTGGTTTTATCCATGCCGTCGAGTGTGTTTGACTAGCAAAAAGTCAAAACACTGAGTACTGAAAGACATATTTTATCGGTTCACCGATACACATAGGGGGCCTCGAAGCTGCCGAGTAAGTGTTTCAGTTGGCTCGGACGGTGACTTGCCACTACTCTACCAGGGTGCTTGCCTGGACCGCATCCAATGTGAGCATCAAAGTAAGATCTGATTCAAATGAGCACAATGTCCCTCTGATTTCTAACGAAACGAGGCGTGTCTCATAGGCAATGACGGTACTAGGGGAGTCCTCTCGTAAGCTCAGGATCACAGGATCACTTTTGAAATCTGCTTGGATGATAACGCTTGATGGATGAACCCGGCAAACATGAGTAATTTGTGATCGTACCCTTCATTAGATTTACTGAAAATAGGTATTACCCTTAAGTTTTGAGACGCCGGAACGTCGTCTTTCTAAAGGATAGGTTTCATTCGATAAAGAGCTAACTGGTTACTAGCCTACGCGCTGAAACAATGATGATTTCTGAGCAACTTCGCCGGTAAAGGGGTATCCAAGACGCCCACAAGCTAGCTCGCGAGTCCGTGCTAAGCAAATAGTTTACAGATTCCAGAATGAATCGTATAATAAATGCCGATGACTGCCGGCATCACCTTATACAGCATCGACAGTCCTCTTCCGCCACCAGGTCATCGCGCCGATACTGAAAAGTGCATTCGCGAGACCAAATGCAGCGTTCCCAAGGCCGAGCATTACGAAGATACACCAAAATAGGCCTAGGATACGGCCAAGGCTTTTGCCTATGTATCGCTTCATAAACGCATACGGGTCGGGTGCATACTGCGGCGTATGTGAAAGAAGAGGGATGGTGGCAGTTGCGATGCTCGGGGCAGGAGGCGTGCGTGGGATTGTCAGAAGTGGAGGGAGGACAAGGAGAGCAACGATTGGCTTGTGGTCCGAAGCTGTATATGAGGGGACG
The DNA here is from genome assembly GCA_003316465.1 of Ramaria cf. rubripermanens. Taxonomy (NCBI): domain Eukaryota; kingdom Fungi; phylum Basidiomycota; class Agaricomycetes; order Gomphales; family Gomphaceae; genus Ramaria; species Ramaria cf. rubripermanens. The sequence goes on along the minus strand of QFFB01002874.1, from coordinate 1,457 downwards.
GATGTATAGAGCAGAGGGGTCACTCGGGATCCGTCGGGCGAATCGTCATGCGACGCGTATAGGATTCGATCTGTCCATGAGGGTACCCGTTTTTCACTGGTCCACGACACGTAGGGTCGTTTATTGTTAGTTGTGGCCGAAAGAGCAAGAGAGAGCGTGTGATGAAGCACATACCTATATTGGTCGACTTGACCGGCCTTAAATTTATAGGTGCATTTAAATCGCCAGAACTCGGGCTCCCATAAACCCGGAAATACCGTGCCTTTTCTTCGTTCGATCAACAGTTGATCAAACTCCTTCAGCTCTTCTCGGCCACGCTCGGTATTGAGAAGTGCGCTTAGCCGAGGAATGAAATTAGGATGTGAACGAAGGGGATGAGCAGGCGGAACATCAAGACGAAAATTCAGGTCGCCAAGGAAAAACAGATGCGAGGTGTTGTAAATAGTGGTATTGACCACTTCCCCTGGGATGTGAGACAAGGAAGGAAATACAAGGGTGCGAACAATGTGCTTCCAATCGGCCACACGTTGAGCGACGTTGTGAGCATGCGCTGTTAGATGCGCATTGACAAATCTGGCCGCACATGGGCAATGGGTTGGATATCTCAGGCGATGGTGCTTGGTGCTCACGTAAACACCTCTCCAGCACCTCCATCTTGACCTCTTACTCGGAACCGGACGCCAACAGCACCTTTGTTTCCCTGATATGGTTCCAAGTACGAACGAAAGTATGAATAACAGTACTCACAAGCCAGGCAGGCCCACAACCTGTCCAATTTGTCTGCACATCGCACACTCGCCTCCCAATGCCGCTGTCTTGGGCATAAACAAGGAGTGCGACACCGACGAAAACCTCTCGCGCGACGAGCGTATAGCGCTCCTTGTTGGGTGTGTGCGCCTCGATTTGTGATCGAATTAAGGCATCTCTATTTCTGATCACAGACCTGGAGAGGCCAGAGACTCCAGAGAAAGTATATAAGGATACCCGAACGAATCAGAGCTGTACAACATACAACCGAGATGCAGTGGTAGCAGTTCCTGGAATCCGACAGCCACAATGTCTGGTGCATTTGGAGCACGAGTGAGAAAGTTTGACACGGTCAGAGTAGGGCTCAACCAATCGACGAGGTCCTGGGGCACGCCCAAATCGCCTGGAGAAAAATAAAGATATTGAGATTGCAAGTGAACCATTAGCTCGTGCATGTATATTCACCTTGAAGATTAGTATTATACGATGCAATTTGAACCACCGTCCCCTTTGGTGGCAGCGAGCCTGGCGAGCCAGTCGACATTTTGGCAGCGATCAAGAAGCTGGCCGGTAGCGCTTCCACTGCTGTCTTGCATCACTAAAACCGCGCAAGACATGTCACGTCTGACAAATAGGCGCTAGACTGCCGACGACCCACCCTCACCGCGATTTAGACCAAAAGATCGCCTGGCGAATTTTGTACGACTTTT
>QFFB01002873.1:0-13772 GCA_003316465.1 Ramaria cf. rubripermanens | reverse complement strand
TTCCCCTCAATTCGGAATACGCTTGGACCCCAATAGTATCCTAGAACCTACGAACCTTGGTGTATTACTCATTGCTGCTAAAAAATGCATTGTCTTCCAGTTGTATTAACTTGGACTAGTTATTACACAGATTTCGACCAAGGTAGAAATATTAAATTATTTCCAGAGTTGTGCTGCAGCAGTGTTTACTATTCCAATAGTCTCGTAAACGACACGTTCTGATAGATTGTGAAGTTAGCAATAACACCAAAGTCTTGAAGGGTTCCAAAACATAAGCCGAAGTCGCAAAAATCACAGGGACCGAAGTTGGTTTGGAGGTCTTGAAGGTAATACTGCCCAATGCCCAGTAAATCAATGGATTGTAGCAGGTGAGCCAGTTGTGGCCAAGTACCACTGAGCAACTTGAGTCTAGCCAGGTTACATAGAAAGTAACTGAGTGGCCTTCACCGGTCAGAAAACATATAGGGAGATCTAAAGCTCAGGTGATAGTAGTGTTAGTACTACTATCAAATAGTTTTAATGGAAGCGGGGCAATAGGAGAAGTAGTCAAGGTATATTTCTCCACAAACTTGGATTCAATAAAACAATTGGAGGAACCACAGTCAATTAATGCTATAAAAGACCATGGGGATTAGAGATGAAGTCAAATCTACATAAAGAGAGTCTTTGGATAAGGAATCAGAAACGGCACTGAGTCTAAATACATGGCCAAGGTCCCCGCAATCCTCAGGTCATGTGGTTCTGAGGTTGCTGATTATTTTTTCAGCTCCAAGGTCGAAGCCAAGTTGGTCTTCGTGTCCAAAGTCTTGTTGGACCTGCCCTTAGTTCCAGATGAACTGTTACTGTCATTTGGTTTCTTGTTTGCCTTCAGGCAGTCCTTGACCATATGGCCCTTGATGCCACAAAGCAAGCAAAGTCCTTGGTCAATCCAACGTTATCATTCGTCGGGGAGAAGTTTGCCATCCTTACTGAGCTTGTTGGTAAGGTTGGGTGTGGTGCATGTGTTGGTCGTGTTGTTACTGTTGTTAGTCGAACCCTTACCCGAGTTGGTCTTGTTACGATTCTTTGGGTTAGTAGAACCGCTAGACTGATTGGGGTTATTGCTCAACTGGTTGGAAGGTCAGTTAGTGTTTTTACTACTGCAGGCAGCAATAGTATCATATTCCTTCCTTTTGCAGTAATGGCTGTCGCATCCGAGGGCGAAGCCTCGAAGTTTGGCCAAGCTCGTGATTCTCGGGAAGTGGAGTAGGTCATCCTTGATTAGTTTTGTGAAGCCCTTGTAAGCAAAGTGTCAGAGCACCGTGTCGTTCCACTGAGTTCAGGTCAAAGCTTGGGAAAACTCGATGAAATACCATGTGACTTTGTGATGCTCCTTCATGACAATTTTTTCAAGGTCAATCTCAGCTTGAGCAGTGTTATTGAATGGACTGAAGTTGAGTTTGAGTTTGCTCTTGAAGCTGTCCCAATCCCGGAGACAGATAGGCTCAGAGATGAGTTCACCAAGGATTGTGGGTTCGAAGTATTGTAACACCAAGCCGGTAATATAAGAGATGGCGTACTGAATCTTAGAGGCTCCCGTTGGGAAGGCATTTGGGTGATCTCTAAAATTAAGCAGGCATTGCAAGAAAAAGGTGCAAAGCTTAGCCTGGTTGGTGCCATCATAAGTATCAGGCTCTTTGACTTTAGCTCAAGTTTCCGTAGGGCAAGGTGTAGCGAGGGCTGTAAGGAGTCGACATATGAGGTTGCGTCTATTATCGTCAGGGTCAGCTGGGTCCCTATGGGCCCACAATGGCAGGCTGCGACTGTCAGGGTTGTTCAGATCCCTGGGATTGCTGGGGCTACCTTTGGGAACCTTGGCTGAGGAATCCTTGCCTAGGGGGTTGTGGTCTGGGTTGTCTTCCCTACCCTTGCCTTTGTTGGCTGGGGCATTGGCAGGGTTGATGGATGCAGAGGGGAAGTTTGGAGGGCTTTTGGGACACTCAGAAAGATAGCATTGTTCCGAAATGTGCTGAAGCATAGTACTTCTAGCACGGGTTGTGGACATAGATAGTGGTTAGTGCAATGTGGAAGCTTGGGTCAGAAATACTGTTAAGACTGGGGTCTACGTGTGGGACCTTGGAGTGAGCTTGACCGAGGGGGATCAGTAAGGGCTCGGCTTCAGCTTGTATGCTGCACCATCCACTAGTGCATGTGCCCTTAATTTCGGAGCGAGGTCAGACAAGAAGAGCCGGAGGACTAAGAGGGAATGGAGTGAGAAACTAATAAAGGATTTAAGGGTATCTAAGTTGATTTCTGACTGGAGAGTAAAGTACATACATGGTGAGATTTATATATGGATAACAGGGAACAGGGTCGAACATAAACTAACTAGAGGATCAGACTGAAGTTCGGGGATAGGTAGGGAATGGGGTTTGGGCTTGGGCTCAGACTACTTCAGGAAGGGCTCGGATAAGGTCAGGCTAAGGGAAGGGGCTTGGAACGGGGTTAGTTACTGAATATGGTCGCCAGAGATCTGTGAGGAACCAGATCATAACAGCAATGCTAAGAGCAAGCACACCCTGCTTGCAGCCAATGGGAAGCACTTCTGCTTTAGCTAGGCCAGGGGATCCTCCTGCTCCTTTGGGTCTACATGCAGCAACTTCCATGGTTGCAGCCTCTGCAGAGAGTCCTCCCATGGAGCTGGCACATGCCAACCCCAGGCCTGACCCAAGGTGTATTGTGACTCCACTCCTCCCAGACTGAGCAGAGTCCCTCCTGTGTAAATATGGTTTACTAGACAAATGGCAACACATAATCAGCAGCCTACAGACTGGCTTCAACATGGGAGTGTGGGACCAGCTGCATAGCACATACTTATTTTGACAATCACAATTCTTCCTGCCTAATGCCTGGCATAATCAGTGGGTACATAGAATCAGAGCAAGCCATTGGTTGTTACTCAGATGGCTTCACCCCAGAAGCACTCAAGGTGCTCATAGGACTATTCTGCTCCACCCCACTGGGACTGGTGCCCAAAGCCCATTCCAAAAGCATGTGAATGGTGCAAGACCTCTCATTCACAAGGAATGACCCCCTTGTACAACCCATCAATGCGGACATAAACTCAGATGACTTCCAACAGCATGGGGAATGTTTGAGGATGTTAGATCCCTGAGATCTAACACTGAGGCTCTGAACCTTTGGACCTCCGAACTCCAAAGTAACTATTATATTCCATTCTAGTTCTTGTTGTATGCCTCTTAAAGTATAATCTCCATTCATGACCCAAAGTAGAATACATATACCTTGCTCAATCCGAACCTCCAATCCAATTCCAAACTCCGCTTATTATATAACACTTATATTCTTCTTGTTCTACACTTATGTCTTTTTTGTTACACATTCTTAGGATACAATTAGGATATGAGGTCTTAATAGTCCTCCAATTTTGTATCAGTTCTTTAGTTCAAATATTGACTAATTTCCCCATTACCAACCTCCAGTCCTTCTCACATCACTATCTCCATAGTTAGATACTATTAGTGATACCTCTGAGTCTGAACCTCCAGACAACCTCCAAACCTCTGACCTCTGAAATTAGGGATCAAACGATAGTGGGTGGTGCAACCCATAAGTTGAAGCCAAGTCCCTACCCCCCTTGTATTTCTTTGAAGTCTGATCTCCAAGCATCTAACCTCCAAAGTTCCAGGTAACATTGTCATGACTGCTGTTTTCCACATCTCAACTTCAGCAAACTACGTCAATCTCTCCAGTATCCTTCCATCACGCCGACATCAGCAAGACCTCTGCAGGCTATTCCACTCCTATTCACTGGTTGCCAAACATGATCTTCACCATTATACAACTATACTTTGCCCCTGTTTCACATCATTCACATCCCCCTTGCAGCATGCCGGGTTACTGAGTACAAGCAGGAGTCTGCTCTAGCCGACAGGTTTCACTCACAGATCCCATCAGTCGCCTTGCCCCATGGTGGTGGTTTGACCCTTACTCCATGCCCTAGCACATGCTATGACTCCACAGTGTTCTAGCCTCTCTCTATACATTCCACCCTGCATTTGCTTTTTTACTATAAGTACTTCTATTCTGCCTGTATAATTCTCTAGTTCAATTATCATATGTCTACCTCGTTATTTGACCTCTCACTAGTCGAAAAAACCTTAGTACAACAATCCACTGCCTCATCAGTTGTTATGTCTATCAGTGAGCTCGAACCTTTGATCTTATTCACTATGCCCCCTTAGGGGCATTTCTGAGACCGCTATTTGCAGCACTTCACAGGAGTGTTCGGATCAGTGAAAGGAACACCTGAACTGGGCTGACCTTTCCTTGAGGACGTGTGTGATTCATTGTATACTACTCTTGGGTTATTCGCTACAACTGTAGGCCTATGTTGGAATTACACTGATATTATATCTTTACTCTGAAATCCAATCTTGACAAACATCTGTGAACTCAACAGAGGACACAGCCACAATAATTCTTTCTCCCCCTGAGGGCTGCCGGGAAGCAACCTTTGACATATCTTCAGCCTGCTACCTAACACCTGTGCACCCAGAACAATAGAATGCTCTCATGTGTACTGGGAAGGAAAGGTGTATGTGGACAGGGCACTTATGTTCAGTGTAGTGGCAGACATACTTGTATACATCTACAACAAGGCTGGATTTGGCCTCATATGCAAATGAGTAGACAACTTCTTTGTAATATGACATCCTGGTCAGAGGAGGACTTCATAATGCTGACTGAAGCAATTGGGGTGCCCTGGAGCTGCAAGAAAACAAGGCTACTCACAATAATACAATGTTATATCAGCTTCCTATAGGACCTGAGAGCCAGGTCAGTGGCGCTGCCATGTTAGATCCCCATTCACCTTGGATCTTGGCATACCTCAGGCCTCCAGCCTCAGCATGCTTTGGTCACACTCAGTCACACCCCAGTTATAATATGTTATACTTACTTGTTTATTATTAGTACATTCTACCCTGCCCGTATCACGTGACCCCTTGGTCACCCTCTCCCCAATCCCCGTACCCTTACACTAGTATATAAGTTCATTCTCTACATGTATGCTACTCAGTTCTGATATTGACAAAGTATCCCCCCTAAGCCCACACTCTGCTCTGTGAAATGGCCCTTGGGCCACTGGTCCAAAATACAGGGACAGACAGCCACATGGCCACAACATTAATAAGTTGAAGCCAAGTCCCTCCAACCCGGCCTCTCTCAGCCTTTGGCTGAGTATCTTGGTACCACCCATCAGTACACACCTTAACAGTATATCAGAACTCCTATGCTTGGCTGTTACATTATGCCCATCATGACCAGATCTTCAGTACGCAATGCTAGCAGACACTAGGTACAAGTCACTGTTTGTTTACCATAACTCACAGCAACAAATAGTGAAAATAGAGGAATTATTTCGATAATTTGGAAGCATGGCAAACAGTGAAGAAAGATCTCATTCATTTATTACAATTTGGGACATATATAAAGTGTGAATAAACCCAGCTGAATTTTAATAATAAACAGCCCTGATAAATCTGGACAAAACATGTGTTATTCATTGTATAACAATCAAGTGGAAATCAAGAAATAAACAAACATATGTACTATCACTGGTCAGGATGTGGATTGGGTCAGGATGTGGATCACTTGCACATTCCACCACCCCTGGAACATTTGGGGGTGCCAAAAATTATTGACAATTATGATCAACGTATTAAGAATCTAACTACATTTTTTTGATGAAAAAAGCAGCTGTGTTGGAAGATGGGGGGCTATATATACAGGCAGCACATGCTTTTAGCGCCCCTATGTGGTTATTCAGCCTTAAAATAATTGGTAAAAATTGTATTTCACATATTGTATGTAAAACACATTATATAAACAATGCCAGTCTTAGTACACTGCCTGGATAGCCAGTTCACTTTCAAGCATGCGGAGTGTGACAGCCTGGCAGGCTGTAGCAAATGTTAACAATTGTGACCAAATGTGACCAAAAATTGCCGGCATCCTGATCCACATCCTGTCTCACACATCAGATGTCTCTGGCAACATGAACTTTGACTTGTTTGGTAATAAAATTTGATAGGCATATAATTCACATGCAATTAAAGATTCTCACAAATTTTTAAAAAATTATTTCAAGTATCTAATTATTTATTAATAAAATGAGGAAAGTGATCCACATCCTGATTGGTGATAGTATATAATATCCTTCTGAGGGAAATCATGAAATTCTTGTCATATTATTAACATAAGGTAGAGGAACAAATCTCAAATACAGGGAATATAATGTCAGAAAAACCTAGTGCAAGGAAGTAAGTCAAGATCCTGTCAATAATACAATAACCCTGAGTGACAAACAGAAAAAGTTTCAATATTTCAATAAGCATGAAAGGATAAGAGGATTTTCCAAAATTTCAAAATAATATACTTAAGCTTATTATGATAATTGCAGATGTATGGATATTTTTTCATTACACAGCAAATAGTGAAGTAATTGTATATTTATGGGACAAGGATATGATGAATTTAATCAGAATATGAGTAACTATGAAATAAAAAGTTATTTATAAATAACTCATCTTAGGAAATTGTTAAATAATGAAGTTTTTTACATATGTTTCTCTTGAGGGTGTATAGAGATAAAGAGTAATCTAGTTTGAAAATTAGTATGCTTGATATATTGTGATATAATGGTAGGGGCTTGCAAGAGCAGTGGCTCTACTCTCTCATGTCTGAAGTTTGTTTGGAGTTTGGAGATGAGCACAGGGAAGTTTCTGAGCTAACTTAGTTCCTCACTGGAGGATGGCAGATCAGGCTCAACACTGGAGATTAGTAGTCAATGTGGGAGATTGGTAGGGTGGTAATTGAGGTTCATATATTGCTGTTATGTATCAGTCCTCAGGGGAAGGGCAGAATAGAAACTCAGAGAGAGGAGAAGAGTGGGAAGTGGCTGATCATACCACATAGGAGTGTGGTATCTTGCCAGATGCTACCAGATCACCAAGATTGCAAGTGAAATTCTCATGTTCACATGTATATGCCCTAGCTAGGTGCTCAATATGCGCTGCTTGGGGAAGCTGAGAATGGTCTCTGCAGAGGTTGGAGCATCACCCAAAGGAGATGATTAAGGGATTCAAAAATGGAGTCAGATGGACAAAGGGATATTGAAGAAGGTTGTCATATTTAACTACATATTTCAAAGTAATATACTAAAGTAATAAATAGGAGTATAGGAGTAAAAATGAAGTACCATATGATTTCTAGAGCCCCTGGCTCTATATGAATCCAAAATGCAAGTTAAATCTGCTGTACACACAGACTCAACAATAGAAATGATGATCTGATCAGTAAAACAAAAGAAAAAATGAAAGACTACGCATTGCTTTGCGCCTCAACTTGTATCTGGTGATAGATTTGTTGGCTTGGAAATACACATGTATATGTAGATTGATGGATAATGAATGATGGAAGAGAAAGAAATGGTAGAGTTTATAGTGAATGGTGAAATGTTCAGGTGAACTGTCTGGATGATGAATGGTGGATATACAATATAGAAAGTGATTGAAATGGAAGAGATAGAATTTATCTAGAGTACATATGATAAAGTAGAATAAAGTCAATTCACTATCCTTAAAAGTCCTATCCTGTGCTCTTTATAACAGGATCTAATGAAGAATAGACAGGAGAGTAATAATAATCATAACAATAGTGTGTGATCAGGTGTGGCAAAAGTATGCTGAGGCTGGGGGCCTGAGGTACATGATCTGAAGTCCCAAGGTATATAGAGTTGGGGATATTGCCTTGTGGTGATCTGGGATGTGGAGAGCATGCACACGCCTCCAGCACCAGTGCGTCAAGATCCAAGGTGAAATAGGGATCTAACAGGCTCCAGCCTCAGCATACCTTGGGCTCCAATGGACAATTGATACATTTTATTATTACTGTTGAAATTATTCTGACCCAACTCTGATCCCCAAACCTCTCCTTGTATATAAACCTACTCTGCACAAGTATGCTATTCAGGTTGAAAATTAATGAAGTATCCATAGCACCTAAGTCATATGTATGTCATGCTCATACTTAGCCTTAGTCAAATGCAGGCACACAAGGGATCCAGTAGAGGTGGGTTAGAGGGACTTGGCTTCAACTTGTAGTGTTACACCCATGAGGCTGGTTATCCTTGTAGTTTTTGTATGATGAATCCCAAGGCATGCTCAGATGAGAGCCTGGAAATACATGGATTCAGATTTCCAAGTTATGTGGGGTCTAAGGTGGAGGAGGGATATAACACCTCCAGTGTGCAGTGCAAAACTGCGGTGTGGAGTGAAAATCTCTAGCATGGAGACCAAATCTCCACCATGGAGATCAAGTCTCCAGCACAGAGGTCAAATCTCTATCACAGAGATCAAACCTCAGGCATGGGGATCAAGTCTCCAGCACAGAGGTCAAATCTCCAGTGTGGAGTGCAAATCTCTGGCACAGAGATCAAATCTCTGACATGTAGTCCAAGTCTCCAGCATGGAGATCAAGTCTCCAACACTGATATCAAATCTCCAGCATGGAGATTGAGTGTCCAGCATGGAGATCAGATCTCTAACACTGATATCAAATCTCCACTGTGGAGTGCAAATATCCAGCATGGGGTGCAAATCTCCAGGGTGGAGTGCAAATCTCCAACGCAGAGTGAAAATCTCCAACGCAGAGTGAAAATATCCAACGCAGAGTGAAAATATCCAGGGTGGAGTGAAAATATCCAGCACGGAGTGCAAATCTCCAATGCGGAGTACAACTCTCCAGGGTGGAGATCAATTCTCTGGGGTGGAGTGCAAATCTCCACAACTGCTAAGCCCACTGAGAAGATGACTGCCAACACTAAGTCTGTACTGGAGTCAAAAAATTCTGGAGCAACCCTCTGAACCTCATGCCAAAGGAGGACTGTGTTGTCACTCCCAGTGTGATTCCAATAGTATGACTCTGTGCTAGAGACTTGTGGATACTTGATCTCCATGCTGGAGATTTGATCTCTGTGCTGGAAATTTGATCTTCATGCTGGAGATTTGATATCTTTGCTGGAGGTTTGATTTCCTTGCTGGAGGTTTGATCTCTGTTGTGATAAATAATATATTTATATATTATCTGATTCAAATCATCAATACCTCGCCATTATGTGATTACTAATCCACTGTTACACTGAGGTAACACACCATTAGCATCAGTGTGATACACTGATCAGAACATTGTTGAAATCATATGTGAACATATGACATTACAAGTGTCTCAAGTGATTGTGGAGAATGAGACTCTGATCAGAGACCAAGCGTCTAAAGGAAAAATTTGGTGAAATTCAAGATTACATAATTGCCAGGCCACCATAATATTTGATCATGCTGCACCATTCGTAAATGGCACACAGGGCCATTGGAACTCATGGAATGTGAGTGGGACAGAATACAAAGAGTATTCAACTGAACAGCTGCTCAAGGAACAGGGCAAAGAGGGCTTGAGTCCCTATATATGCATTTAACATGCATATATTCAAGAAATTTCAAAGATCTGTTTTTCCTATTGTTTCAAACGACACTATTCACTGATAACGATTACCATTCTATGTTGTAAAGGGCTTTGTATCACCTGACCAAAGTTTCCTAACATTTCATCCACCTGACCATTATCCTCATTATGATCACTACCTGTCAGACCGCATGTAGTCACCCCTTTGTCCACATGTGTCGATTACCCTATTAACTCCAGATGTCTTATCACAGATTATCTGTGACAATGTAGTATAAATATTGTAGCACCACCTGTATGTTACACTAGTTAGAAATTCAGTCTGCACTAAAATCACACACAGTCTACAGCAACTTAAAATATTGCTATAGATTTGTACTCACTGTTTTACACAGCTTTGAAGCCTGGAATAGTAATACAACTTGTGCAACTTAGTTATCTGACTGTAGATCAATCTCTCTAAGCCATCACTGGGTAATCCCTTGTTCCACTCTTCATCATATTTGAGATCCAAGTTTCTGGTTGCCATCACCCAGATAAGGAACCTGTGATTACTTCATGGGTTACCTCAACAAATCTCAGCATAGGTGATCGATTATTTCAACAGCAATTTATCAATATACCAATCACTCAGTCGCTATTGCCACTTACAGGCTCATCTATGGGGGCTTTAATTGCCACATTACAGGCATCCATCGGTTATCAATCACACTTTGTTTCCATGCTTGACATTCATTGAGCAATTATTTCTTTTGTTCACACAGATGAAATAGCAGGCTTAATAATCTTTAACAATAACAATCTCCACGCTGGAGACTTGATCTCCATGTTGGAGACTTGATCTCTGTGCTGGAGACTTGATCTCTACAATGGATATTTGACCTCCATGTTGGAGATTTGACCTCTGTGCTGGAGATTTGACCTCTGTGCTGGAGATTTGTACAGTGCCCAGGAAGTACAGTTCCCAGGAAGGACAAGGTCTGATTTCAGTTCGCAAAATGCAAATGCAAATCAAAAATGACAAATAGCATTATGAAAATGAAATGGCATGATATTGGTTTCGCATCATGTGAACCAGAAATTTACCTCTTGACCACAGTGCTGTTGGCCACTTGAGTACCCATATGTGGCAGGATATTGGCCTCAGCTCAGCAGCTCCTAGTGTCTACCCTGTCCGAGTACTCTTATGCAGCAGGATTTCAGGATGGTTTTATGATGGAGCTGCCAGTGGTTCAACTTGGTCTTTTTCCTTCTCAGCTCATTGCAACATACAGATCACATTTCCTCATAAGTATTTGTCAGAACACTAAAAAGTTGGTCTTAAGCCTTGGCTGTCAAGGTATTGTTTACATGTAGTACTTGCTGTTTTCCCACTGGGACATTGCCATGAAGTCTCTAGGTGTCTCGCACTTCACTGCAATACTGTTGCAAGCTTACTTTGGTGTGGGCTTTGTCTTGCTGTAATATCCAGAATGCAGCCTGAGGATGGTAAGTGTTAAAATCTATATTTTTTGATTCCTTTGTAAATGTGATGCCGAATACAGCATGTGCGTTGATTAATCGAAGGTGACGTAGTGCGGGGGTCGGAGATGATGTATGATGATGTTCCAGCGGTTCAGCTCAGGGGTTCCTTCGGCGTCAAGATGGATCGTCAGTTGGGTAAAAGAAGAGAGATTCAACGTATGGTAATGATTTGAGAGACTAGATAGATAACCTAGTGTAGCTAGCTTGTAGATTATAGAGTTTTGTTGAAGAGGATAATAAGAAATTCTTTTGAAAGGCAAGTCTGAATGCCCTGAGCTTTTTCTAAGTGTATCAGGAAAGATATAATTCTGGCTAAAGAACAACATACAGGAATATCATGATACTTATATGAGAAGGTGTATGGGTGATTTTGGGAATGCTAATAATAGGGATGGAGGTCTGAAAATTTAGTAACTAAGGGGATGAAGGATAGTACTATCTGTGGAGCAAATAGTGCTGGATTTTTGTTTTGGATAGTGAAAAAAATCTGGAAAATAATCAGTCGTCAGGGGGAAGAAAATAGTGAATGGGGGAATTGGAAGTATAATTTTTGATGACAAGTAAAAAAAAGATAATAGAGAAAAATGTTTGTCTCTTTGACATAATAATGTGAAAGCCACTCCTTCTTCCCCTATCCTATATCTCATCCAATTATTGGATATGTTTAATGTGTTCCTTGATTTTAAATTCTGTGTCATTACCATCCTCGTATGACCCTCTATAGTCGCAACATTCCTTTTCGTTCTATTTTTATTATTCTGGCGGTTCAGGCGCCTGTTCGCCATGTAACTGGGCCAATCGATTATCAGTGACGCATGTGTGCAGTAATCACGTGCGTTTCCCATCTGTCCGTACTTGTGATGTCATAGTGCGTCTACGACTCACGCGAGTGGGCCGGGTGTTATCTTTTGGCTTCCTCCCTGAATATAACAAACAAGACTCCCCTTTTTTTAAACATTATTTCTAACTTTTATGACTGAGAGAAAGAAAGAGAAAGAGTAATAAAAGGATAAAAAAGAAATGACATCACAATGCTTATTACAATATTCTTTTTATCACAACAGTAAGCAGCACCTGGTAGTATCACATTAGGTTGCCTGATTGCAATGAAATCTCTCAGTCTTCAGAGAATATCCTCAGGTAAGTTTTTGTTCATAGTAATTTTATATTCTGCTCACTGGATTTCACCATGAAGTGCAATGCCTGTGGGTCTGTCTTTCAGCTTTGTGAGGATACCAGAAATGCTGTGTGTTGTAAATGCACAAAATTTAACAACACAACACTTCCAGCTGAGAAGAAGCAAATAATAGTGCATAGTATAACTTTGTAAACTTTTCATGGTTAGTCTGACTCAATGCCTGCTTAGGAGATGCCACAGTGTGAAGGCTGTGGTATCGTATTCCCTCTTTTGCAGGGATTGATCTGCGGCTCCTGCAAGCTGAAGACATGTATGTTTTTTTTTTGCTCAAATCCCTGTATTATGTTAATCATCGGCTCATTTAGATACAGAGCCAAAGGCCGATAATTCAGTGGCAATGTCTAGTGTCACTAGCCTGATGGATAGTGTGAGGACTCACCAAACACAGGCATCTCAGCATTGTATAAATCATCAACCGTTTAATAAAGGTATTCAAAATGCCGCTGAGGCTGCTAAGTGTAATCAAGCCCAAAAAGTGTTGAGTTGCCTCCATACAATCTCATTACTAGTGAATCTCTGGGTATATCCTGCCAACAGTGGTAAGGCAAAATTTGTGAGTTCAATAATATTCCACACCCTTTGTACTTTAACCTAATGCACATTTAGATTCAGCATCCAATATCAAAGTATACTGGCCTATCTAGTGTCACAGTTGAGGAGGCACTTGATGCATTTTGTCATGATTGCTATTTTCCACATCCCAAGTTCAGTGAATTACCTCAATCTCCCCAGCATTCTTCCATCACACTGATATCGGCAAAACCTCTGCAGTTGATCTCACTCCTATTCGCTGGTCACCGAACATGATATTTGCCATGATACTCTGACACTTCACCCTCATTTTACATCATTTGCATCCCCCTTGCAGCATGCAGGGTCACCAAGTACGATCAGAAGTCCAGTCTAACTGACGGGTTCTACACACAGACCCCATAAGTTGCCATGCTCCATGAGGGTGATTTGACCCTGACTCCATGTCCCAATGTGTGCTATTCTCCCACAATGTTCTAAGCCCCTCTCTATCCATTCCCCCCTGCATTGGCTTTTACTATAAGTACTGCTAGTTCCACCTGTATAGTTCTCTAGTTTTATTATCATATGTCTACCTTGCTATTTTGACCCCTTGCTAGTAGAAAAAACCTTAATATGGCAACCTACTCCCTTATCAGTAGTTGTGTCTAACGGTGAGCTCAAACCTTTGATTTTATTCACTATGCCCCCTTAGGGGCATCGCTGAGACAGCTATTCACAGCACTTTGCAGGAGTGTTCGGATCAGCGAAAGGAACACCTGAACTGGGGTGACCTTTCCTTGAGGATGCACACAATTCTTTGTGTACTACTCTTGGGTTATTTGCTATGACTGTAGGCCCATGTCAGAATTACACTGACGTTCTATCTTTACCCTAAATTCCAATCTTGACACATTTACACTGGAGTTACTCTCTGCATTCAATGCCTTACCGGGGAATGGAACACTAGCACATAGTAACCTTGTAGCCCTTATTACCTGGTATGTTAAGTTCTGAT
>QFFB01002872.1:0-27893 GCA_003316465.1 Ramaria cf. rubripermanens | reverse complement strand
CTGGCTATATAGGTAGTTGCTTAGGTAAGGGAGCTCCAGCCTTTTCTCTTCTGGACCTACCTCACCAGGTATGTGGTCATTGTATCTAGTACTTCATTTATACTTACCTTCTGGACCTCCCTCACCAGAATCTGTGTGATTTCCACAGATTCTTGAGGTTGCCCTTACAAGAACGCAAAAATAACCACAACTCTGAGATAGCTGGCCTGCCCAACAACCAAGGCTATGCAGGGCAGTGCCAGGCTATATATAACTGTACAAACCTACACAAAGCTGTACAAAGGCCAAAAAGAGGGTCCTTGTTCTGCTGCAACCATTGGCCAGATCCTGGGACCAAATAAGCCACCACCATGATGTCATGGTCATGGGACCTCTACAACCAAGACACTATGGTCATGGGACTGACCAAGGGTGTGCAAAGCAGTGCAAGGCAGTGCAGGGCTGTGCAAACCAGAGGAGATGATTGGTTATCTATTCTTACTTTCCTCTGCACAAACAAGCCACTATAGTTACTGGGTGGCACTGGATTGTGCAAATAGTTACGAATGACATCACTCACCTAATAGATAGAAGAACCCCATTTTATGTAATCCTGTGTAACATACAATATAAAAGGAGGCCATCCTGCCCCCTCAGATCAGCATCCAACTGATCTAGCAATCTAGCTTCTTCTATCCACGACTTGTTCATCTTCTAAGCTGCTAACCCCAGCTAGGGTCTTACAGTTGCTTTGCTGTATTGATTCTCAGTTAAGTAGTTGCTTTTCTACTTAGCCACCTAGCCTAACCCACCAGGTGAAATTCTACAGGGTGAGGTTGACAATCGATTTTCTTGTCAATTAGCATCCCAATACCCGAGACAAACTGTTCAGTTGATTTTCCTGTTCAGTGACTTTCACAAGTTGAGTTGGGTCGCTTGCAAAAGCCATCTCATATACTGTCACTCATTTATTGTTGCGCATTGACAGATCATCAGGCAATCCATCTACAAACTCTCCTATCAAGCACATTCTCCTCAATTCGGAATATGCTTGGACCCCAATAGTGTCCTAGAACCTACAAACCTTGGTTTATTACTCATTGCTGCTAAAAAACACATCGTCTTCCAGTTGTATTAACTTGGACTAGTTATTACATGGATTTCAACCAAGGTAGAAATATTAAATTATTTCTGGAGTTGTGCTGCAGCAGTGTTTACTATTCCAATAGTCTCATAAATGACATGTTCTGATAGATTGCAGAGTTAGCAATAACACCAAAGTCTTGAAGGGTTGCAAATCAGGAAGGTAGGTTGTTGCACTAGGTTTTTTTCTACTAGTAAGAGGTCAAAATAGCAAGGTAGATGTATGATAATTGAACTAGGGAATTATACAGGTGGAATCGAAGCAATTACTGTATAGTAAAAAGTGAATGCAGGGGAGGATGGATCGAGATGGGCTAGAATACTGTGGAGTCATAACATGTGCTGGGACATGGAGTAAGGGTCAAACTACAGCCTCATAGGGCACAGTGGCTGATGGGATCTAGGAGTGAAACCTGCTGGTGGGACCAGATTTCTGCTCACACTTGGTGACCCTGCACTCCACGGGAGATGCAAAGGATGCAAAATGACTGTGATGTATCTTGACCTGATGGCGAAGATAATGTTTGGCAACCAGTGAATAGGGGTGGGATAGACTTGGAAGACTTCACTGATATCAGCGTGATAGAAGGATGTAGGGGGGATTGATGTAATTTGCCGAACTCGAGATCTGAAAAACAGCAGTCATGACACACAGGCAAGTCATGCCTCCATCAAAGAAGTACAGCATCCTGATGAGGAATGCAACATACCTCACCAATCCCTGACAAATCCTTTTGACTGAGGACAAGACAACTCAGACAATGAAGACGAACCCCTGAACTTGGCAGAAGCCATCACTATGTTGGCCAAGAACCTCTTGGTCCCCAAAACATCCTCCACCCAGATGAAAGTCCGAGAACCAGAACCCTATGATGGAGCTGATACTTGCAAGCTCCAACTTTTTCTAACTCAGTGTTATCTAAATTTCCATGACAGATCAGAAGATTTTTCTGACAATACCACCAAAGTAACCTATGTGTTATCATATCTCAAAGGAACAGCACTCAACTGGTTCAAACTGGGGATAATCTCCCCTAACCAACCCCCAACTTGGTTCACTGACTGGGCTGAGTTCAAGTCTGAACTCTGAACCAACTTTGGACCTCAGAACCCTGAAGCTGAAGCTGAGGTCGAACTCAAAAACCTTCAAATGTGCAACAACCAATGAGTCACCAAGTACCTTGTTGACTTCAACCGACATGCTGCCAGGGTCCAATGGGGTGATGCTGCACTACGCCAACAACTCTACAATGGACTCCTGGCTCAAATCAAGGATGAAGTCTGTCAAATGGGTAAACCTGACACCCTTGCCACACTCCAAACTATGGTGCAAACCATTGATGCTCACTACTGGGAGTGATGTTCCAAAATTACTCAGGAAGCCACAACCACCAAGTCCAATGACTGACCCAATAAAGAGAAGGCCGCAGTGAACCCTACTCTGAACACCAACAAGAGGCCTCTGAACACTCCAAAGGCAAGAAACTCTGGCAACCAGTCCAAAACCTCTGGACCTTCCGGACAACCACAACAAACCCCTGACCTCACCTCAAAGCTTGGTAAGGACAGCAAGTTGACTACTTAAGAACAACAACACTGTCTCAACATTGACTTGTGTCTGTTCTGTGGAAGGACCAGACACATGGCCAAGGAATGCTCCTGAGCATCTGCCACCACTACAAAGGCATGTGCTGCCTCAACTATCAAGGCTGCTAAGAAGGTGACCTTTAACACTAAGTCCATGCCAGAGTCAAAAAATTCTTGAGCAGCCCTCCGAACCTCATGCTGAAGGAGGACCACATTATAACACCTGGTGTGACCCAAGTAGTATGACTCAACACATCTGCTCTTTTTAGTCCAAACTTCTTGACACTTCACTTAACATCTAACCTTGTTCCAAACATCTCTATTCTGACCCTTGTCAACTCCAGCTTGACACATAGCTTTCTCAAATCTGCCTTTGTCTTGGAACACAAACTCTAAGCATACAACATTACTCTGATCCTGCTCTGACTCTTTGACAGTACAACTAATAACATCATCCTCAAGCTGTCAACCTTCCAATCTGTTTTCCCTCTGGGGAACAACACTCTGCAACATTCTACATCACTTCATTGGATTCCAGCTGTTCCGCAGTACTAAAATACAACTGGCTCACCTGCTTCAATCCATTGATTGACTGGGCTTTGGGCAGTATCTTGTTCTGTGCTCCATTACAGGCTGAATCTTTGGTATCTACAGAGACAGTAGCTCTAGCTCCAATTTCATCCAAAACTCCAACCCCCATTGCTCCAAAGATTGCTATGATCAATGCAGCAGCATTTTGCCCGCATATCCAGAATGGAAGACATGCAAACATTCCAGCTCCTTGTCTCTAGACTAGATAAGCTTGACTCATACAAAACTCCAGTCAATATGAGTGGCATCCTGGAAGAGTACCATGAATATATGGATGTCTTCAGCAAGGCTAAGGCCAACAAGCTTGCATTCCATTGGCCTTACAATCTCAAGATCGAACTGGAAGAAGGGATAACCCCACCATTCAGTCCAATTGTCAGGGGAACCCTGTTTGGCGATCCATAGTCCTGGACACATGACCCACCATAACCCCATTTAACGATCCATGGCCTCGGACCAATTGTCTGCAATATCTCCTTGGAGTATGTGTGTGGACCCACTACATTCCATTGCGGGCCCACCATCCTCCTCCCTCTGGAAATGACCTAAAGCAGACCATTGATTGCTGTCTGAGATCTGCTCTTCTATGTGCTATTTTTAACCCTCAAAGCGCACCATTGACTGCTGTCAAAGATCCGCACTTTTTGCTTTCTCACACCTGAATCTCTTGACTCCGCAGAGCAAAGCTCCACAGAGGTTGGTCTGTGCATGACCTCTCTGCAGTAGTATGTAGTATATAATCATCTGCTAGTAGTTGGGGATCCTTAGCCTTTTCTCTTCGGATTTCCCCTCTGCTAGGTAGGACTTTCCTTATATTGTATTTAGTAAGGATTATAGCTTTGGATATCCCCTCTGCTAGTTAAGAGGGTTGCCCTTACACCAATCTATTCCCTCTCCCAGAAAGAACTCAAGACCCTCTGAGAATTCCTGGAAGAACATTTAACCTGGGATTTCATTCACCCCACTCAGTCTCCATGCAGTGCTCTGGTGGTCTTCTCCAAGAAAAAGGACAGATCACTCTGCCTATGTGTTGACTTCCAAGGCCTCAACTGAATCACCAAGAAAGACCAATATCCCTTACCCTGCATCTCCAATCTCCTAGATACACCAAGCAAGGCTGTATCTATACTAAGATCGACCTCTGACATGCCTATCATCTCATCCAAATCCACAAAGGTGACAAATGGAAGACTGCAATCCAAACTCAATACGGATCGTTTGAATGGTGTGTTATGCTCTTCAGACTTACCAATGGACCTGCTGCTTTCCAATGTTTTATGAATGACATCTTTGCTGACATGTTGGATGTATGTGTTCTAGTATACCTGGATGACATCCTCATCTACTCCGATGACCTAAAGCAGCACTGAAAGCATGTCTGAGAAGTACTCCAAAGACTCGGACAACACAACCTGTACACCCAAGCTGACAAGTCCCTTTTCCACACAGACACTATTGAGTACCTTGGATACATTATGTCTCCAAACAGGCTCACAATGGACACTGCAAAGGTGCAAGTTATCCAAGATTGGCCTGAACCAAGAAAGGTCAAGGACATCCAGTCCTTTCTCGGGTTTGCCAATTTCTATAGGTGTTTCATTTTCAACTATTCTGACCTAGTAGTTCCGCTGACATGTCTCACCTGGAAAGGTGCTCTGTGGGTCTTCTCCAAAGAATGCTGAGAATCATTCAACACACTCAAGAAGGCTTTCACCACCACTCTGATCCTTCAGCATTGGATACCCGAAGCTCCTCTCATCCTCAAGACCGATACCTCCAACTACACTCTCACCACCATCCTCTCAATAACATCTCCAGATGACAATGAAGTACATCTGATTGCATTCCACTCTTGGACCTTTTCCTACACAGAATGGAACTACAATGTCCATGATAAAGAATTAATGGCAATTTTTGAAGCATTTAAAGTCTGGTGACACTACCTTAAAGGATCTCTGAACCCAATCAATGTTGTTACTGATCACAAGAACCTGGAATACTTTTCAACGGCGAAGCTCCTCACACAATGACAAGTCCAACAGTCCAAATGCCTGTCTCAATTCAACATGATTATATGCTTCCACCACAGATGTCTCAGAACCAAACCCAATGCTTTAACTAGATGATGGGATGTCTACCTTAAAGAGGGGGAAAGTGATTACACAGCTATTAACCCACACGACCTCTGACCAGTATTCACCTCCAAATAACTTATATCGTCACTCCAAGCTACATTACTCTGCACTCCTGTACTTCATGCAGCTATTACTAGGGATATCAACCAACTCCACTCCAATATCCGAACCTCCATCAATTCTGATCCAACCTTAGTAGACCACCTAAGTAACCCAACAGGATGATGGACCCTCAGTCCTGAAGGACGTCTCCTATTAAACAACTGGATCTAGACAGCAATGATCTCCGACTATGAGTACTACAGTACAAGCACAATCACCCAATCTCCAGACATTTCAGACAAAACCAAACTTTGGAACTGGTCCAACAAGACTACGTCTGTCCCAAACTCCAAACTTCCATTAAGTCCTATATTAAGTGCTGCACTACATGTATGCACTCAAAGTCACAGAGACACCGTCCATATGGCTTCTTAAAGCAACTCCCCATTTAGGAACAACCTTGGAACTCTATTTCCATGGATTTCATTGAGAAGCTTCCTCCTTCCTCTGGATATGACACCATTCTTATTATTGTTGACCAACTCTCCAAGCAGTCAATCTTCATCCCAACTTTCAATACGATCACTGCTCCGATTCTAGCTAAGCTGTTCATCCTCCATATCTTCTCCAAGCATAGAGTCCCCTCACACGTGGCCTCCGACCAAGGCTCAGATTCATATCCTCCTTCTTCCAATCACTCAGAAAGGCTCTCAACATGAAGCTCCACTTCACATCAGGATACCACCCTGAGGGTGATGGACAGACTGAACATATGAATCAATCCCTTGAACAGTACCTCCGAATATACTGCAACTATCAGCAAGGCAACTGGTCTGATCTCCTTCTGATTGCAGAATTCACATACAATAACTCTCTGAATGCCACCACTGGCATATCACCTTTCTTTGCCAACAAAGGTTACCACCTGAACATCTTCATACACCCAGTGAAGGAAAATCAAACAACACATATTCAATAGCTTCAAGCTCCACAAGGGTCTTTAAAAACTCCAAGCTCCACACACATCTATTTCATCTCAGCCTATTCCATCATCTCAGTTCAGCCCAGCCCAACAATGCAGCCATACCCATCAATTTATCAGTTCATTATCACTATGCTGATCACTAGCACAGCTTCAGACCTTATTCCCCTTCAGACCTTTGAGTCTCCAACATCGCCCTCATTATCACGATGGTCACTCAATTCAGAAGATGTTCAAAGACAAGCCAAGCTATACCATATGCTTTATCCCCAGTCACCAAAAGCAGCACAGCTATCAATGAAGAAGTCACATCCTTATATTCCAAAATCATATGCCATAGGAGATTCTGTATTTTTCCAAGATGATATGCAGCCATTTACATTCCTTGGATATACAGGCAAGGTCATTCACAATGAAGGAAGGGAAGAATATGAGGCAGAGTTTCAGGCTCCTTACCTAACAAACCCTCTCACATCAATCTGTCTCAACCTTCAACATAGAACTCCTCAAGACTGTATATGACTATCCCCCCCTTGCATTTTATCATGAGAGTTGATCAAGGAGAAGTTTAGGAGCCACTTCTGTTGCTGATTCATCACCCTCTTATCATGACTCAATTGCAATAACTAATACTCTGACTCATCTTGGAGTTGGTGGATAATTTGTACAACTATGATTGGTGGATATTTATAGTGTTCTTGTTATGACTCACTTTGTTTCTATTTTAGTTAGTCTTTTCTCATCAGAATTACACTGACATTACATCTTTGCCCCAAAATCCAATCTTGACAAGCAGCTGCTTGCACCTCAAAGGCTTCAGTCTCCAAGGCACAGATCTGTGAGTATGTAGTAGAGAGGTCAAGCACATGCTGCTGCCACACAGTGCTCACCATCTCTTGGCTCAAGCTTGGCTGACACTCCAGATTTGGAGAATGGGATCATGATGATGATCAAGAGCATGCTGTCTTTGCGTAGCCACATAACTTCATCCTCATGTAGTGCAAACTGCTCATAGAGTGATTTGGTTTCTGCCTGTGTGTGCTACATGATGGCAATTGCCTTATCCTCTGTCTGGCATTGGGCACTGAGCTCACTCATAGCTGTGGCTGCTTCAGCTGCATCTGACTCAGCTTCAGTCTTCCAACCATCAGGGTCTCACACCTTCACTGAGATAGCAATTCCCTGCGCTGAGTGCTCTTTCTCCAGCTTTGCTGTATGTTCTTCAGCAGTCCTTCACATCTCAGACCAGAGATCCATATGCTTCTGGATCTCACCTTGATCTCACCAATGTTTTTCATCATTACATCATCTCTCATCTTCAACTGCTTCCAGCCTGAGCTTAACTTTTTCTTTGGTTGCCATGCTCTCTGCAACCTGCACTTCAAGCTTTGCCACATTCATCTCAAAAGCACATGCTTCCTTCTCTTATTGGTATTCAAGGACTGATATCCTAGGAACACCCTATAGGAACACAGGTCATTGAAAATTATTGAGGCCCTGTCATGAGTCTGGTTCATATTATTAGTTTCTCTGAATATTTCACTGTCCAAGGGTTGCCAACCATTTAGCAGCACTTCCACACACCACTGTCAGGGCTCAAAGCTAGGCTCTGAAACAATAACAGCCATATACAGGAAACAATGCAGTGTGGGAACAATATCACTGACCTGATAATACATGGTTATACATGGTTCAACTTTAAGATCAGAGAATAGTATGCATAGAACATGGACATATATTCCCGGCAGATGTGTTAGATCCCTGAGATCTAACACCGAAGCTCCAAACCTTCGGACCTCCGAACTCCGAAGTAACTATTATGTTCCGTTTTAGTTCTTGTTGTTTGCCTCTTAAAGTATAATTCTCATTCACGACCCAAAGTAGAATACTTGTACCTCTCTCGATCCGAACCTCCGACCCTATTCCGAACTCTGCTTGTTATACACCTCTTATATCCTTCTTGTTATACATTCTTAGGATACAATTAGCTTACGAGGTATTAATAGTCCTCCAATCTTGTATCCAGTTCTTTAGTTTGAATATCAACTTATTTCCTCGTTACCACCTCCAGTCTTCTCGCACCCCTCTCTATAGTTAGATACTATTATTTGATACCTCCGAATCCGAGCCTCTAGTCAACCTCCAAAACTCCGAACCTCCGATCTCCGAAAATAGGGATCAAACGATAGTGGTGGGCGCAACCCATAAGTTGAAGCCAAGTCCCTACCCCCCTGGCATACCTTTGAAGTCCGACCTCCGAGTCTCCGACCTCCAAAGTTCTGGGTAACGTCCGTGAACTTAACAACATGCACCAACCTTGGAATTGGAAGGTGCATCAATAGGAATGTCTCCATGCAGTTTCTGAGTCTTCCACTCTTCCATCATACAATGTTGTATGTCACTTCTATATTCTACTTTTGCTTTTTCTCATTTTTGATTAGGAAGGAGGACTCCATGTTGGCTGCATGTTCTCAGAACCAGACATGTTCATTGCCACACAGCTTCTTCAACAACAAAACAATATCAACATGCATAACATGGCACCCCCAACCAGGTGGCTTCACCATCCTCTTCCTCTCCCTCCAGTCCCACCAGCCATCCCTCCCATTCTAATGGCAGTACTACCTTCTTGTTTGAGTGGGGTGGTAGTAATAATGCTGCTAGGAGACTTCTGATATAGGCCCGGCACCTTGGTGGCATGGGTGTTACATCCATGCATTCTCCACTCCCATTCCATCTTCTGCACTATTGCTTCCATTACTACCCTACCTTTACTCAGCTCTCCAATCCCCACAGCCCCTCCATCAGCAAGGGTACCTTGTTCCTAGTGGAATGTCTGTGTCCCCATACCAATGGATGATGGGTACCTATTTTAGATATCATGCTTATGTCCCCTCCCTGTGATATGATCCCTGACTCCACATGTGATCCATACTGTATACCCTTCTGCTCTGACTCAGAACTCATTACTGTTACCATCTTACATGTACCCTCTAGTATATAAACTCCTGTATTCATACTAAGTAACCTCAGTTTGAATATCAACCACATTTCCATGTTAAACCTTGTCTGTAGTGTTCTTAGTACACTTCCACTACTACTCCTGCACTTCCACACATACCACAGAACTGTGCTACATTTACTTGATCTCTTTGTTCCAAAGCCTTGGGACCCTGTGATTGTTCAAGAGGTGCAGCATATAAGCTGAAGCCAAAGTCCCTTCTGATCCATCTTCCAATCTCAGTCTGACAGTTTTACACGCCCGTAACAATGGGCAGTGGAAGCATGAAGCCCCCAGGGAGGAGTAGTCAAATGTTGGAACATATCCTTAGTTGATTGCAAGGAGAGTTGCAGAAGAGTCAAGAAATGGGCACAGGGTTACCTAGCTTCACTGGGTCAATGAATAATATATGCAATACCCTCGGTGGGTTGTTGGTAAGTTTTTATCATTTATTTATTTATCATTGATTGATGGGCTAATGACAGTGTTAATCTAGCTTCCAAACTTCTGCACTACCCTTCTGCTTGTCCTGTGTGACCACCACCTCAGAATACAGATCCACCTGAGCAAGCACAACCACCACCAACCATGTCATTATCATCATTTTTCCATACCCCTGAACAATCTCCAAATGCAACTCCATGATATCCAATCCTGGCTCACAAACCAAATTCAAAAGGTTAGAGCTCTGGAGGATGTGATAGCTGACCCCCATTCTATTCAGCTCAAAGTCAGTTTTTTAAGGTAGTTGGTGGAGAAGTCATCTACTGCATAGGATGGGGAGCAGCAGGAGGATTTTGGTGATAGTAGTGTTGGTGTTTGTGGGTTGATGGCAATGACATGAGGAGTATTCACACTATTGTCCTGCATGAGTTGGAGAGTTGAGGAGGATGAGGAGCAGATGAGCCACATTGACAGTTGAATCCACCCAATTCAGTTATCAACCAACTCTTTGAGTGCCTTACAGCTGTTTTGAACTAACTGGAACTTGCAGTTGAGGTATCCAGCTTGTTGTAAGTTCAGCACATTGCTGCCCAAAGCACTATTGCACCATATCCACTCTCAAATCTAAGTCATGTCTCTTAGGACCCTTGTTTGGCTTCCCATGCCAAAGATCAAGCCTGGCCTCCATCACCAATCATCAAACAATCCATAGACCCAATCCACCCAGAATATGATGCACCTTCATTACCTTCCTCCTCACCCCAATCTAACTTACTCATGCATAAATGGGTGGAAAAAATCCATCAAAGGACAATGGTCTTCCATGCATGAACAATAGTATAAGGGGAACCTCTGTGCAGCTTGTGAAATCCTTGCTAACTCCTTGCGAAACCTTCAAACCCTACATTCCACTCCATGTGAACGTTCCCACACCCTGTGAAGTCCTGTGAAGTGCATGTGAGGGGAACTCCTGCAAAGTCCTTGCAAAGCCTTCACACCCTATATCCCACTCCATGCAAACATTCCCACACCCTGCGAAGCCTTGTGAAGTGCATGCAAAGTGTACACAGCCCTGCCGAAATCAACCCCACCAAATGCCACTTTGGCAATGGGCCTCTTGTTCCAGAGCTGTGTAGATCTGTCCCTTGGCAGCTTCTGAACATCTCCCTGGCCCTGTCTGTGGTTCAGCCCCTGTTGCTTATGTGATTCGGGCTTTGGAGGTACAGAGTTGTGATGCCTGAAGTATATAGCTAGTAGCTAGTGGGTGAAGGCAATCCTTAGAGTTTTCTCTTAGGATTTCCCCTTCGCCAGGTATGCCCTTACATTGTATGTAGTTGTATATGACATAGGGTTCCCCCTTCACCAGTGCGCCGCTTGAGTGTAGAGCGTCTGCTTAGGTTGCCCTCACAGGAAAGTCACAGGAGCATCACAAGAGGAAGAATATTAGCTAGAGCAATGAGGAAAACACTAGAAATCATAAGGAAAATCCTACATAAACCAGACTTTACAACAGATACTGGGTATGGTAAGTGGCTGTGCCAGTGGCATGAGAATTCCAGATCTGAGAGGTAGTGTGTTGCCACTGGCTTGGCATGGTTCTGGCTAAGCTACAAGCTGAGCTGAACATTAGCTAAGCCAGCTATGGATATGGTAAACAGCTTGAACTCTAGGCTAGCTTGCAATCATCTAGGTAAGTTTGGGATAGCAAAAAATGTTTTCATACTATAAAATATGTTCTGAGAATCATATGGAAATCCCAGCTCTCCAGGATTTTTCAATGACTCAGCTTGAGGCCATCACAAATAGGGCTGGCTAACAGTAGCTTGGCTCAGTGTGGAGCCAAAGCCAAACCACAGCAACTCAGGATTATAAAAAAAAAAGGCTCAGATACATCTCAAGGTAGACATTAAAAGAAGTGATTCCATTTGTTTTTGTAGCAATCAGATCAGTTTTGCAGAGGCAGAAGCAAATCCGCATGGATGCTGCAGCAGAAGTCAGTTTTGAGCATCTGGCACTGTAGAATCAACACTGAAGCCTGAGGGCAATCCCATTATAGCTACTTGTGAGCCACCTGTGCCTGAGGCTTCAAGCATAAGTTATGTCCCCAACTCCAACTGAAAGGAGGGGAGGGTTCTGTGGGCAAGATGTGTCTTGGATATCCATGTGCCTTTATGGATTTTTTTTAGTCAAATTTTTGATCCCATCATAATCCTTTTTTTTTTTCATTTCCCATCTCTGCCCAGTATTACCTGCCTGACCCTGCATGCCCAACTGTGTTTTAAATACTCATGTTCAGTTCTTCATAAGTAGCCCTCCTTTTCATGTCTCATTGAATCCTGTTGTCCTCATGCCTTTGCTGACAGTCCTGCTTTTAGGGGCTTCATCTTGTATTGTTTTTGTGCCATGTCTTATTGCTTGCCACTTCCTTACTTTTGGGTCATGTCCTCATCCTCATCTCTGTTGTCCTCTTCACCTGCCCCTACTCTGTCCCTTCCTTTTCCTGCCGCCCTTTCCATGTTAGACAATATTTTGCATACTCATTTACTCTCCTATTCATGTGCATTGTTGATTTCTATCATGCCAAGGCTAGGTCTCATGTTGTCAACCAGGGTTAGGCTCTGCAAAAATTCCCTAATTGATACTGTCCTCCCTGTCTTTCATGCTGATTGTATGTTATTTTTGTCACTGTCCCTTGAAAATGTGCTAAATATGGCCCTCTCTTTTTTTCCCTTCACTGTAAGCATCAAGTTCTCATGTGTTCTTCCACAAGTTCCATTCCTTGGAGATTGCCTGTTATGGCCATCAACCTGGAAATCCAGCAGTGTAATGTTGCATCTCTTTCCCTTCCATCTTTGAAGGTGTTGTCCTTGCATTTGGGTATATTGGTTAAATGTGCTGTGTGTACCAAAGACTCCTTGGCTGTAATTTTGATAGATTATTTACAGGCTTACTTTCTTTCCCTAGAAAGTGTTGACTCTGATGAGGTTGTTTCTGAGTTGTGGATGCATTTTCCTGGGGTGTCTGTATGTCAAGATCGGATTTTAGGGTAAAAATAAAATGTCAGTGTAATCCTGACATGGGCCTACAGTCATAGTGAATAACCCAGGAGTATGTGATAAATAGTGCACGTCCTTGAGGAAAGGCCACCCTAGTTCAGGTGGTCCTTTCACTGATCCAAACACTCCTGCAAAGTGTTGCAAATAGCAGTCTCAACAATGCCCCTAAGGGGGCATAGCGAATAAGATCAAAGGTTCAAGCTCACCATTAAGCAAAACTACTGATATGGCAAGGGATAGTTTTACTAAGGTTTTTTTCTATAAGTAAGAGGTCAAATGACAAGGTAGACATATGATAATTGAACTAGAGAATTATACAGGCAGAATAGAAGTACTTATAGTAAAAAAGTGAATGCAGGGGCAGATGGATAGAGAGTGATTAGAACACTGTGGACTAGTAGCATGTGCTAGGACATGGAGTAAGGGTCAAACTACACCTTCATGGAGCAAGGTGGCTGATATGATCTATGGGTGAAACCTGTCAGCTAGACCAGACTTCCGCTTGCATTTGGTGTCCCTGCACACTGCAGGGTGGATGCAAATGATGCAAAGCAAGGGCAAAGTATTGTGGCATAATGGCAAAGATAATGTTAGGCAACTGGTGAATAGTGGTGAGATAGAACTGCGGAGGCCTTGCTGATATCAGCATGATGGAAGGATGCAGGGGGGATTGACATAATTCACTGAACCCATGATCTGAAAAACAACAGTCATGACTGTTAAGGTGCATACTGATGGGTGGTACCGAGATACTCAGCCAAAGGCCAAGAGAGGCTGGGTTGGAGGGACTTGGCTTCAACTTATTAGTGTTACGCCCGTGCGGCTGTCTGTCCCTGTATTTCAGACAGTGGCACAAGGGCCGTTTCATGAAGTAGAGCATAGGTTTAGAGGGGATACTTTGTCAATATCAGAAATGAGTAGCATACATGTGGAGCATGAACTTATATACTAGTGTGAGGGTATGGGGAGAGGGGAGAGGGTGACTGGGGGGTCATGTGATACAGGCAGGGTAGAATGTACTAATAATAAAATGAGTAAGTATAACATATTATAACCAAGGTGTGACTGAGTGTGACCGAAACACGCCAAGGCCGGAGGCCCGAGGTATGTGGTCCAAAGTCCCAAGGTATGCTGAGATCCAAGGTGGATGGGGATCTAACAGTACCTCCCTCTTATGGCCAAACCCATGAGGCCATATAGAGTTGGGGATCTTGCCTTGCAGCGATCTGGGTATACGTGCATGCAGGTTGGCTGAATGCCTATTACATAAGAAATTGATTGGGAAAAGATTTAAAAGGAGGGGTAGGATGGGCAGTTTGAGCAGAATTTTATTGCCATGTCAGCCCCAACGAATAACCACAAAGAGATTCCAGACAAGATCTTGGCTGAAGAGCTTGTGCTCAAGGCCAAGTTTGCAGCACAGTAAGTGGAATTCACTAGAATTTGGGCCAAGAAAGTGCAGTGGGAATGTGAAGAGTGGGAGCAAGTAGCAGCAGCAGCCAGAGCCAGGGAAGAGGTGGAGGCTAAGGCTGCAGCTGAGGCTAGGGTGAGACAGGCAGCTAGGGAGAAAGCCAAGAGGGAGGTGGCCTGGAGGCAGCACGCCTTGAAGGAGGCCGAGAAATGCTGGGCTGAGGAAATTTGGAGGACATCCGAGGCTGTGGTGCTACAGGGGCCATCAACACCGACCACCTTCAAAGGAGGCCCAATGGAATTTGGGGGTGGTGCTGAGGGGGCCAAAGAAAACTTTGTCAGTGAATAAGGCTAACTAGTTTGGTCATTTTACCTCCAATGGATGAATAGGAGGTGGCAAAGTATGATGCTTGTCAAAAGCATCACAAGAATTGCATCCAAGGTGGGGGCAAGGCCTGCCAAAGGTGCAATGCTCGGAAGGTGCAGTTGCCTTCACTGTGGCTCCGAAGCATAGTCAAAGCATTCTCGAGTCCAAGGATGAGTCGTTGGGGGCTGAACCAATGAGGGTGATGGCACCAGTGCCTGGTATTCAGCCAAAAGTGGGTCTCATGTTGGTGGAGCCGAAGAGGCTGCTGGCCAACATCCAGGGGGATATCCTGTCAGTCCTCCTTTGGCAGCATGAGTGGCAGCTGGGGCAGGCAAAGTGAGAGGCCAAGTGACTGACACTGATGAAATCGGGAGTCAAGTTGCAGTTTTACATGGCTGAAGCATTCAGTCATCTGGCAACAGTGCTGGAGCAACTAGTGGTGGGTGCGTCAATGTTGGGGTCTCCAGCTGAGACCGACAGGCCAAGGGGGCTCAGAGAGGAGTCTAGCATGGGGCCAGGAACCTTGGCCGGTGTAGAGATGCAAGGTTCAGGATGCAGAGGTTCGGAGGTTGGGGGTTCGGGGCCAGGTGCAAAAGCAGTTAATGACAGGAAGAAAACGGAGGACAGGACAGAGGATTGGGAGAAGAAAGAAGACAAGGCCAAGAAGGTGGATACAAAGGGAAAAGGGAAAGCAAAGGAGACCGAGAGAATGGAGATAGAGGAGGGGAAAGAGACCAAGAAAGAGATTGGGGAAGCCAAGGAAATTGGGGAGACCAAGGAAGTTGGGGAGAAGGAAGTTGGGGAGACCAGGGAGTCAGGTGGGGATAAGGAGGAAACTCTGAAGGAAGTGTAATGTAACATTTAGCTAAAAAAAATGGAATTTGGTGACTACAACAACAAGAATCAAGTGTGACTGAGATAAGAATGGGTGAAATTTTTGGGTTTTCAGAATTTTGGGTTTTTCAGGGTCAGGAACAGAGACATGGAGAAACTATTTACAGAAGTGACCATGATAGTAACATAAGAAAGAAATATGGATTGGGTCAAGGGGACCAAGGTCCGGGTTTGGTAGGGTAAGCTCGATGGAAGTTGGTAACAATCTCGGCTGTGTGACCTAACTTGGTCATGAGGATCCACGAAGTCTCTTCATCGGTGCCTTCATAGCCAGCCCAATGGACCAGGTATAAGAGGTTACAGGGTCTTCAACAGCAGTTGGTCTTAGAATCCAATATCTCAGAAATCTCGTACTTGGGCTTGCCATTAATTTCAACTGGTGGAGGTGGTGGCTGAATACGCTCCTGGATGGATGTCATGACTGCTATTTTCCACATCCCGAGTTCAGTGAATTCCATCAACCTCCCTAGCATCCTTCCATCATGCTGATATCGGCAAGGCCTTTGTAGTCGATCTCACTCCTATTTGCTGGTCACCAAACATGATCTTCACCATTGTACCACAATACTTTGCTCTCATTTTGCATCATTCGCAGTCCCCTTGCAGTATGCAGGGTCACCAAGGATGAGTAGAAGTCCAGTGTAACCAACAGGTTTCACTCCCAGACCCCATCTGTTGCCATGCCCCATGAAGATAGTTTGACCCTGACTCTGTGTCATAATCCATACTCTAACTCCATGGTGTTCTCACCCCTCTCAATCCATCCCCCCCTGCATTTGCTCTTTACTATAAGTACTTCAAATTTCACATGTATAATTCCCTAGTTCAATTATCATATGTCTACCTCATTATTTGACTCCTCACTAGTAGGAAAAACCTTAGTACAACAACCTACTCCCTCATCAGTAGTTGTGCCTAACAGTGAGCTCAATCAAACCTTTGATCTTATTCACTACAGCCCTTTAAGGGCATCGCCGAGACTGCTATTCACAGCACTTTGCAGAGGTGTTTGGATCAGTAAAAGGAACACCTGAACTAGGGTGACCTTTCCTTGAGGACATGTGCAATTCTTTGCATACTACTCTTGGGTTATTCACTACGACTGTAGGCCCATGTTGGAATTACACTGACATTCTATCCTTACTCCAAAATTCAATCTTGACAATGGAATTCAGAGTTGTGGGTTCAAGCATAGAGACATGGAAGACCAGGTGGACTGTGCATATGCTGTCCAGAAGTCAAAGAATGTAAGAGTGGGAACCAGCTTGGGCAATGATCTCAAAGGGGCCAAGGTACTTCTCAGCAAGCTTCTTTGAAGGCCGAGTGGTTCAGAAGAATTGCACTTTGACAAACGCAGAGGATCCAATAGCAAACTCAGGGGCCGGAGCACGCCAAGCATCAGCCAAAACCTGGTACTGAGACTGAGCGAGTTTAATCTCCTCTTTCAAGGCAGTATGAAGCAAGTCAAGGTCAATGGTGAAGTCTCAAGCTTGGGAGGATGCGAGGTCCCGTTCAGGGTGAACCATGAGGTTCAGGTGATAGCCTTTATTAGCATAGAAGGGTGAAATACCCATAGTAGCGCTAGGGGCATTGTTGTAAGCAAACTCTGCGAGTGGTAGCAAATCAGACCAATTGTCCTGCTGATAGTTGCAATACACTTGGATCTACTGTTCCAACATTTGGTTAACATGTTCGGTTTGACCATCGCCTTCAGGGTGGTATCCCAAGGTGAAATGCAATGTCATGTCAAGAGCTTTACCAAGGGACCAAAAGAAGTGTGATACAAATTTGGATCCACGATCAGAGGTGACATGCAAAGGTACTCCATGCTTAGAGAAGACATGTAGCACAAATAGCTTTGCGAGGTTGGCTGAAGTGACCATGTCGTAAGTCAGAATAAAGATGCTTTGCTTGGTGAGGCAGCATACAACCACCAAAATGGCAGTGAATCCTGAGGAGGTTGGTAACTGCTTAATGAAATCCATGGAGATTGAATTCCAAGGCTGTTCGGGGATCGGGAGCTGCTTGAGAAAACTGTAAGGCTGGTGACACTGTGACTTGGATCGCATACTGTACAAGTGGTACACAACTTGCAAAAGTCAATAACAAAGGTCTGAAGTCCTGGCCAAGTATATTCT
Source organism: Ramaria cf. rubripermanens (assembly GCA_003316465.1). Taxonomy (NCBI): domain Eukaryota; kingdom Fungi; phylum Basidiomycota; class Agaricomycetes; order Gomphales; family Gomphaceae; genus Ramaria; species Ramaria cf. rubripermanens. The sequence goes on along the minus strand of QFFB01002872.1, from coordinate 10,124 downwards.
CGGCAGATCAGGGCTAACATCTTGTTCTGACCGAAGTGTCCCAAGAGTACATGGTCATGTTTGTACTGTAGTACTCAGAGTCAGAGGTTGTTGGCTTCAGGAATGTAGATTCGGTCATTGAGGTGTAGGAAACCATTGTCAGTTTGCATCCATCTCAGGTCGGTGTCATCACTGAGATGCTTTTTGGCCATGGGGTCAGATGTTAGGCTAGCTAATATATCAGCATGAAGCTGTTCAGAGTCCATCAAGGTGCTTGCTCAGAGTATGGGTGCAAGTAAGCAAGTGGCACAAAGTGATTCAGAGAGTTGTTGGTTGGTGAATATCGGTCATAGGTTCTGAGGATTGACTTGGACATAGTCATTACCTCCCTCTTTAGGGTAGACATCCCATCATCTAGTTAAAGCATCAGGCTTAGTGCCGAGTTTTCTAGGATGGAACCAAATAACAAGGTTGAACTGGGATAGGTATTCAGACCAACATGCTTGTCTTCGTGTTAACACCTTAGTGGTGGCAAAATACTCCAAATTCTTGTGGTCAGTGACAATGTCTATTGGGGTTGCCGACCCCTTAAGATAGTGTCTCCAACACTTGAAAGCTTCAAAAATTGCCAGTAGCTCTTTGTCATAGACATCATAATTGAGCTCAGCACTGGAAAATGTCTGAGAGTAGAAAGTGATTGGATATAATTCACCTTCAGAGTCAAACATAGAGAGGATAGCACCAAGGGCATAATCTGAGGCATTGGTTTCGACGACCAAAGGTTGGTCGGGAACCCAGTGCGTAAGGATCAGGGCCAAAGTGAATGTGTTCTTTAAATAATTAAATGAATTCTGACATTCTTTGGTGAAACCCATAGTGTGCCTTTCCAGGTAAGCCAGGTGAGGGGAACCATTATGTCTGAGTAATTGTGAATGAAATGACGGTAGAAGTTGGTGAAACCAAGGAAGGACTGTATGTCTCTAACTTTCTGAGGTTCGGGCCAATCTTGAATCATTTGTACTTTGTCACAGGCCATGGTGAGTCCATCAGTCAATAGCATATAACCAAGGAATTCCATGGAGTCTCAGTGCCATTTGCATTTACCTGCTTTGGCATAGAGGCCATGTTTATAGAGCTAGTGTAGTACTTCACGGACGTGTTCCCTGTGCTGAACGGGGTCATCGGAGTAGATGAGAATATTGTCAAGGTAGACAACAACACATTCATCTAATAGATCTCCTAGTACATCATTCATGAGACATTGAAAAACCAAGGGGCCATTGGTAAGACCGAAAGGCATGACCAGCCATTCAAACAAACCATAACAGGTTCAGAATGCCATCTTCCATTCATCTCCATCAGCTACCCTGACTAGGTGGTACGCATGCTGAAGATCAATCTTGGTATAGATACAAGCTTTGCAAGGTGTGTCCAATAAGTCAGTAATCGGAAGAAGTGGATATCGGTCCTTCTTTGTAATCTTATTTGAAGCTCAGAAGTCCACACAGAGCTGAAGCAAGTCATCCTTTTTTAATGAAGAGGACAGGAGCCCATGTGGATACCGAGTGGGCCAAATGAAACCCATGTTCAAATGCTCATCAATGAATTCTCGGAGCATAGCGAGTTCCGAGGTTGAAAGCAAGTACAATGGAGGTTGAGGAGGTGTGGCTCCCTCTTCCAGGTTGATTTTCAGGTCATTGGCTCAGTGGGGGGGCAAGGCATCAGCCTTGGCCTTACTAAAAACATCGGTAAAGTCATGATACTTCTTTGGGACATCTTGCAGATCCACCTATTCAGGGGGGGACAACGCCAAATGGGCTGAGGCATTGGCCATGGTGAGGTTTAACTGGAAACACTGGGTACCTTCTGTTCCACGGGTGCATGCGAACGCAGCTGCATTGATCAAGGCAACCTTGGGTGCTTCAAGCTTCAGGGTAGGCACTGCAGGGGGTGCTGGGTTCAGGGTGGACTCAGCTGAGGAAGCACAAGCCGAAACCAATGGAATGTCCAAAGGAATGCCTGGGAGGGTCATTTGGAGCGTAATACTGCCCAATACCCAATCAATCAATGGATTGTAGCGGGTGAGCCAGTTGTGTCCAAGAACTACCAAACCAGACATATCTAAGGGGGTGACATAGAAATCTATGGAATGGGTGTGACCATGGGGGAATTGGATTGACATTCCCAGTACCTTTGGTTGATTTTCTAAATGAGGTCACAAAGCTCATCCAAGCCTCAGGGTTAATCAAAATGTACCATCTCATCTTTGATTCTCTTCAGGTGCGCCATACATGCCCATCAGTAGAGAGTAGGAGAGACCTTGGTAGACACACTCAGGGTCTGCATGACATGCACAGGGTCTTCCTTGGCAAGCATAAGATAGGGCATCAACACCATATACAAGGAGTATCCTATCACATCCATGGAACTCTCCAAGTGCTTCACTCTGATACCACCTCAGAGCTTGTTCCTCTAGATACTTCTGGGATGGACCAAAGATGCATAGAGATTGTATGCTCATATAGTATCTCCCATGTGTCTTGGGATATAGTGTCATCAACAGGTAGTTTGCAACAGTGGTAGCAGCATGTAATCAGTGCAGAGAGAGTGCCAACTAGTCATTGGAGTCTTACAAAGCCACTCCCAATGTTGCAATTACCAAACTACTCCTCATACAGCCTATCTGTCTCGGTCTTATCACTTCTGTACTGGTCTCACACATAGGTACATCAGTACTCCCATATCTAATCCCATACTGATCTCATGCATAATGTACATCAGTACTCCCATATACACCTCCATACCTCCACACCCCGGTATCCACTTCCGTACCTCTGCACTCCCATATCCACTTCCATACCTCTGCACTCCCATATCCACTTCTGTACTTTTGCGCTCCCAATCCACTATCAGACCTCTGCACTCCTATGTACTATCCACACTCCCCTTGACCAGTGACCCCTTCAACACATACCTTTACATCACCACCATGCTTGGACTCCAGCCTAGTACTGTTAGTGTAACTATAATATAAGATATTTATTCAGTATTAAGGTAGGGATGTCCTTATACCAGATGAGTTCCACTCTGGGCTCCTGCCTTCATCGTCACAACACATGGCCCTGTACACACACCCGGGTCAACCTCCTGTTCACCTTTCTCTTGCTCCTTTTCTCTCCTATACATTCATGGTGCGTTCTACCATTGTTTTGCTTTACTGACCCCTGTTCTGATAAACCCTGCTGTGCTCCTAGGCTTGGGTACTGCTAGATTACATTTGCTGTAATGACTGCATCAGTGTGCCATCATACATATCTCAGTGGGGGTCTCACTCTTGCCTATTTAGCAGTTCACCATCACATTCTCTCATGTTCTTGCTTGCTCGCTCTGCACAACCAACCTTTGCATAGGTATCTTTTTGCAGTCACACTCGCTCACCACATGCAAACTAACCTCACGCAATTTAGACCTGTTTTATGCTTCCCCTCCCTCCCTCTCTCTTCTTTTGTATCCCTGCACAGCATAAACACTTTTTCCCACTGGGTTTTTTAATGCCATGTGCCATCACCAGGTATCATCTTTCTCCACTATCAATCACTTTCCTCCTCTTTTATATACTTGTATCTACATGACGGCTGTCCAAAAAATCTCACTGTGTTTTTTCGTTGTGGTGGTCTTGCTTGGCACTGGCATCCCTTACTTCCCCTGCCTGAAGCCAATCTGTCTGGCCTGAGGAATATGATTCTGCTAATTTTAAAAATACCAGCGTATATTTTCAATCCAGCATCATGCATCATGCCAACTTGCAGCCACAAGTATTTGTCAGACCATGGCACATAACCACTCATAATTACCCATGTTGGCACATACCCAGGCACACATGTGGGCAAAATAATAATTGTGCATTTTGACCACCATACATGTGACTTATGGGTGGGGATACTTTGTTGATATCAGAACTGAGTAACATACATGTGTAACACAGACTTATATACTAGAAGTGATTTGGGGATCAGGGATGGGTGACCAAGGTGTCACATTGTACTGGCAGGGTGGGATCTAACTAAGAATAAACAGGAGAGTAATAATTCTGTATTTAAGTAGGAATGTTCTTACACTAGGTGAATTCCGCCCCCACACTCTTGGATTTGTCATTGCCCCAATTGCTCTCACCTCACAGGTTGCACATGATCCCCATAGAGGCCATAAGGTCACCTCCCTGTCTGTTTTTGTGGTTTGCTTTGTACTCTATATTTCTAGGGGTATGCATCACCACTTTGCTAAAAAAATTTTGCTAGTTCCACTGAACACAGCTGCACATGTAGGCTTGAGTCCTGCTAGGACATGTCAGTGCTTGTATAAACTTGCATCAGCAAGCTGTCATATGTGTCTCAGCAGGGGTCTCACTCCTGCCTACTTAGCCACTCACAGGGCATTTTTTGCCCCTCGCTCACTTGTGACGCTCGCCCATCCTCACATAGGTAATTCTTGCTTAGGCTCGCTTGCCACACATGCCCTAAACTCGCATAGTCTAGCTCATGTTCACACTTTCTTTCCCTCTTTCACTTTCATGACATCTTAATTCAATTCATGGCTAGCAAGGGACAAACCACTGTTGACAATATGTCCACCCAATCCAGGTCTGACTCCACTGTGGCAGCCAAAGAGTGCCTCAGAGTTATTGAACACCAGCAATCTGGAGAACTTACCACAGCTGATGCTTACATGCAGTTCAGTAAAATTTTGCATGATGACAATCGAAGCAAGTTGGCACTTAGATGGTATATTGAACTCTGTATCGAAATTGACACAGAGCATGCTGTTGCCACAATTTGAGGTCAAGATCTGTCAACCAGACAGCTCTGGTCCAGAGGTGATATTAAAGCAAAAGCTGGGCCAAATTGTGAGAAGGAAGTTGGAGCAAGCACATCAGAGGAGTATGCGATGGACACTGACACCTCCTGTTCAGGATCATTTAAATAAGCTAAATGAGTGCATTCAGATTCTGACAGCTCAGATTCATCTGCACAAAACCGTAAACATCCAAAGAGAACCTCCTTCTCTTGGCACCACCACCAAAAACCAAGTACCTTGTCAAACATGCCCATCAGCAAAATGCCTGCACTCAAAGCAAATCACCTCCTTGATCTCAAAGCGACTAAAAACAACTTTGTCTCCCAAGTTGACTGCCCCGAAGTCCCCAACAGTCTCTGGCTTGATGTCCTTGCCAATCAATTTGTCAATCTCAACAAGGTCTATGCAGGTTATTACACACTTGAGTCAGACCACAGACTCACAAAGACTGTGGGCAACATTGACATCACCCTGTCAACCAGAGGCGGATCCAGCAAGCCTACCAAATCAATTGAAACACATGGAGAGTGGACCATTGCCTTCACTGCATACTGACAAGCAATCATCTACATTTATCCACACTGAGCCGAAGAGTTTGATAAGTATAAGCAGTACATTATCGGACTCTTCACAGCAATGCAACCTGCCATGCTGCACTACTATGTCCTCAATCTTGATCTATGTCCTCAATCTTGACAAGGCAATCAGAGTCCAAGCTAGCAGAGACAACTGGCTCAAACTCACCTCTTTTGCCAATTTCTCAGATCTCTCCACCCATCATCTCAGCACTGACACCAACACTGAACCTCCAGGAGGGAAGGCACAGTGTCGACCTCACATGGTCTTTTCAGGACAAATGCCAATTTGCAGATGGTTCAACACTGGGTGATGCACCAGTGACTCCTGCAAGTACCAGCACCTTTTCTCCAACTGCACAGGTAGACACCTGATCAAAGACTGTGCAATCACAAAAAAGGTTGATTCTGCCAAATAAAACCATCACTGAATGGTGGGAAAAACCCAAGTAGTCTCACAGATTCTTATGATCAAAAGATACTATTACTACCTCACCATCTGCTTTGTTAACTGAGTTTGCTGACCCATTCCCACTTGTGCCACCATCAGTCCGAAAAGATAGTGCCACACTTCACACCATAGCCAAAAACCCCTGCCTACTTCAAATTGTTACTCCCATAGACATCAACCATTTTGAAACTTTACTCATCACACACCCTAACCATTCGCTGATAGACTCCATTTGCAGAAGTCTCAGAGAAGGAGTTTGGCTGTTTGCATGGCCTGATGAATCCACTCCTTCTACTTTTGACTTCTCAGTATTCAATGTCAGGAATCAGGTCTCATTTTTCTCCAAGAGCAGCAAGATATAGAGATTGACTGTGGACAATACTCTCTGGCCTTTGGTCCTGATCTCCTGCCCAGAATGCACAGCACACCTGTTGGGGTTGTACCCAAGCCACATTTGGATAAGTTTGGTCTCATCAACAATCTTATTGCTGGTCCTTATGCCCTGAACTCCTGGATCACTTGCGAGGATTCTTCCATCCACTTTGACAATCTACAGGACTTTGGCTCCATCTTGCATCACATCCACAAATATCATAAGTGGCCACCTGCTTGGCTTTTCAAAGATGATGTATCTGGCACTTACCGCCGATGGCCAGTACATCCTCTGTGGCAGCTCAAGCAAGTCATCACCATAGACAGGCAACGCCACATTGATCGCTGCATGGAGTTTGGAACACATAGCGCAGCCCGAATATGGTATTCCTTCATGGGACTCATCATTTGGATCGCCATTAACATCAAGCACATACCCAATTTACTCCACTACATGGACGATACATGGTCATACAAGATGGACCCTATGCTCCACCTCTATCAGCCTTACCAACAGCTTTACCCTGCCAAGCAAGTCCACATACTTTGCCTCTGGGATGAAATTGGGCTCCCCCATGAAAAGCCCAAGCAGCTTTTCAGTCCTGTTCTACATATCATTGGATTTGATGTTGACCCTCACACTATGTCAATTTCCTTTCCTGATAAGAGCAAGCAAGCTCTCGTTGCCGCCATTCGTGATTTCACTGACACAGCCGTCAGCCACTGCCACTCCCTGGTGCACTGGCAGTGACTCATTGGATGGATTAATTGGGCCCTCAATGTCTTTCTGCTTCTTCATCCTGCGCTCCAGTCATCTTACACGAAAATTGCAAGCAAGAAAATCCCCAAAGCCACAATTTATACAAACAGTGCAGTCATATCTGATCTGTGGTGGCTAGCAGACACCATTGACATCTCCAATGGTCTCTGCCTTCTCTCTTCAATCATGTGGGGCCACTCCAATGCTGACCTCACCATTTACTGCGATGCCTCACTAGAAGGCCTTGGTTTTTACATCCCTGCACATAATTCTGCCTTCTACTCTCCCATTAGCCAACAGTTTCTGCTGTTTCATATTTTTTTCTATGAAGCCCTTTCTGTTGTATCTGCCCTTGTATTTGCGCTTGGTCTTCAGCCCCTACCACGTAGGCTGCTGATCTACTCTGACTCTATGAACACTGTCAATATGTTTCATTCACTCAAAGCCCACAGCAATTACAGTTGTCTACTCATGTTTGCTGTCCACCTCTTGCTGCCTCAAACTACTTTGCTCAGAGTTTTTCACATTGCTGGCACTGACAACTCAGTTGCAGATGCCATCTCTCATGGCCTTTTCTATGTCGCTTCTGCCTTGCATCCTAATCTGCAGGTGCATTTTTTCAAACCCCCTTGGGATGCAATGGGGGCAACTGCTTAATGCTCCAAGCTGCCACACAAGACTGGCAACCTCCCCACATTGCCTTGTCTCATGAAAAGCTCTTGCATGAACATGTCATCACACTCAGCCATGCTATTGAGCTCTCCACCTTCCATACCTACAACTCTCACCTCCAATCTTATCTTAATTTTTGCAAGATCCATAACTTCCCCATTGATCCCATCCCTGACACTCTTAGTTTCTTCATTGTTTTCATGTCATACCACATCAAGCCCACTTCTGTAGCTGCTTACCTCTCTGGAATCTGTAACACACTTCAACCGCACTTCCCAAATGTTCACTCAGCCCAAACCTCCTCTCTCATTTCTCGCTCCTTATCAGGAATGAAGAAACTTTGTGGCTCTTCCATTCCCCTTCAAAAGTATGCCTTAACACAGGATGACCTTTCTACTCTGCTCTCTGCTTACAGTTCCCCCTCCAATGACAATCTTCTTTTTCTCTCTATGCTTGTTATAGGATTCTCTGCTCTGCTTCACCCTGGTGAAATGACCCTCTCTAACTCTCTGGCAAAATGTTCTTCAAAAAAAATTACTTCATGGCACACCCTATGCCTCCTTCCCATCCAATTCTCTTTTCAGCTTCCTTACCATAAAGCAGACCATTTTCACCAGGGTAGCAAGATCATCGTTCTCACAAAACCTCACTCTTCCTTTGACCCTCTTCCTTTCATGTGCCATTACTTATCCTCATGTGATTCCCTCTTTCCCTTCCATCCTGAACTCTGGCTTACATCAGATGGCTTCTCCCCCACCTCTGCCTGGTTCACCTCTTGCCTCCATCGCATTCTCAGCCCTGACGTTGGGGGTCATTCAATCTGTTCTGGCGGTACCACCTCTCTCAGCCTTTCTGGGGTACCTGACAATGTCATACAAGACATGGGTCATTGGTCCTCTGACATGTTCAAAGTTTACATATGCAAGCACCCTGTCATCTTGCAAGCCCTGATCCATGGCCATGCTGCTGTCGATGCCCCCCCTTAAAAGATTTCCTTCACTCTCACATCCTACATCTTCTCTCTACTCTTATACAGTAGTCCCAATCTCTTTTTTTGTAGTGGCAGCCTCACTAGGTGCCAGAGTCCCTCTTATCCTTGACTAAGCCTGCCTTCGTGGGTCAAAGAATTTGTCTGTGTTTAAGTAGGAACATTCTTACACTAGGCAAATTCTGCCCCCACGCTCTTGGATTTGTCATTGCCCCAATTGCTCTCACCTCACAGGTCACACATGATCCCTATAGAGGCCATAAGGTCACCTCCCTGTCTGTTTTTGTGGTTTGCTTTATACTCTATATTTCTAGGGGTACACATTATCACTTCACTAAAAAACTTTTGCTAGTTTCACTGAACATGGCTGCGCATGTAGGCTTGAGTCCTGCTAGGACATGTCAGTGAGCCATCATACATGTCTCAGCAGGGGTCTCACTCCTGCCTATTTAGCCACTTGCAGGGTGTTTTTTGCCCCTCACTCACTTGCAACACTCACCCATCTTTGTATAGGTAATTCTTGCTTAGGCTCACTTGCTGCACACGCACTAAACTTGCATAGTCTAGCTTGCATTCATGCTTTCCCTCCCTCCCTTTCTCTTCATTTGTATCCCTGCATGGCATAAACACTTTTTCCCACTGGGTTTTATACTGCCATGTGTCATCATCAGGTATTGACTCTCCTCTCCACTGGTTCCATTTCTCCTTGCATTTTTTATGTACATGTATCTACATCACGGCAGTGGCAATCTCTTTTTTCATGGCAGTAGCCTTGCTAGGCACTGGAGTCCCTCTCTACTAAGCCTGCCTTTGTGGTTCAAATAATTCGAGAGACATAACAATAGAATGTGACCAAGTGTGACCAAAGTACACTGAGGGCCCAAGGTACATGATCTGAACATGCTCACATTCACATAGAAAATATATATATATTGGCTTTGCTTTGCTCATGTCATTATATGTAAGCACTATGTCAGAACACATCCATAGACTGCATTTAACACCCACACTTAATTGACAAGGTACATTCCATGTTCAAGCTTACTGACTTCTATTGTACAGGTAATGCTCATACTAATTCATGGCGCGTGCAACTGTTGCATTTTTGTGCAAAGGGACCATCATACTGCTGTGTGGATTCGGGGATGTAGTTCTGGGGTGCGCAGTTCATGCATATGCAAGGGGGTGAGAGAACGGGAGGTGTACGAGACTAATAGCGCGAAAGGAATAAAGAAGGAGGGCATATGCGACCGACGCATCCGAACATCTGAACATGAATCCACCCACCCGGTACAGCTAAATCCCAGATACAGAGCTTACAATATTGGTAAACACCAGTCATCTAATCTAATATATAAACGGCCTAGGTGGGTTGTGGGCGCTGCTTAGGCGCTAGCTTATGTCAAATTTTTAGGTCAGGTTTTAGGTCAGCGAGCGCCAGCGAGCTCAAACGCTATAGCCAGGCCACCGGTC